>CAUYRH010152620.1:0-19487 GCA_963574655.1 Perodicticus potto
TTATTTATTTATTATTTTTTATTAAATCATAACTTTGTACATTAGTGCATTTATGAGGTTCCGGGTACTGCTTCAATATACAATGTGAAATGTTTACATTGAACTAAGTAACACATCCATCACAATTATACTCATTTCTTAATAGGTTTGAAATGTACCATTGCATCATGCACATGAGGTGGGGTCCTCTTCTAACTGAAAATAGCTTAAAAATCTGGAGAAAAGATGTTTTTAAATAATAGCCAAACAAACGTATCTGAGAGATAACAGGGCAGTCAATACCCAGGACAATGAAGACCCCGAAAACTAAGCCCTACCTTGGACAACGTTTTCTCAGGGCATCTGCCAATTCCATAAAGGGGCCAGAGAATGTGAAGAAAGTCCTTTGACAAACTTTTGATACAGAAATAGATCAAGGTCCTCAAGCGAGATGTTCTGAGATTCAAGCCTTAGGATGAGGTGAATCAGACATAGACAGATCCTAAGATAAAGGGACATACTTCTCAGCATTATCTTAAATTTTACATGACTAATAATGTTGTATAACCTCATGTAGGTTAAGCAGAAGTGACAGAACTAAAAGCAAAAATACCTAATCTATAATCACAGAGGGAGATTTTCATGCAACTTTCTCAGTAATTGATTGAATAAGCAAGAAAATAATTAGTAACCGCATAGGAGAGTTGAACACTGGGTTTTAAAAATGATCTTATTTATATCTATAGAACACTGGGCCAACTGCAAAATGCATTTATATTCAAATATACGTGGGACATTTACAACTTTCTTCAAATTTCAAAGGTTTGAAATCCTTTGGAGTTTAGCAAAAAGCATCAACATAAGATAAATACAATATTCTAGGTGTTTAGAAATTCAAACAAAGTATTCTAAATAACTCATGGGTCAAAGAAGAAATCAAAATGTAAATTAGAAAATATTTTTGAAGCAATGATAATAAAAATGCTATATGCCCAATCTGTGAAGCGTTTACAACCAAGGATGCATTTTTGTATGTTAATTAAAAGGGAAGACTGAAAATCAGTAACGAAGTATGCATTTACAGAAGTTACAAAAAGGAACAGCAAATTAAACCTCTAAAAATATAGATGATTGAAAACATTAAAGTTAATAGAAGAAATTAATGAAATATCAAGTACACGAGAGAGGGAATTAATAATGCCACCCTTGATTCTTTGAAAAATTGACAAATTGATAAAGTTTCTGACTAAACACTGATCAGAAAAAAACAGCAGTATAGGAAAATGAGGTCATCACATAGGTTAGGCAACACTGAAAAGTAATTAACAAATATTAAGAACTTTATGTGCACATATTTGAAATTGGGATAAAAGATAAATTCCAAGAAGATATAGCATAATAAAATTGACATAAGAACTTTATTAAAGTAAAATGTTCCTATAGTTATTACTGTAATTAAAACCTTCTCCCAAAAAAAAACTTGTTCAGATGTCTTTCGTAATTAATTTCATGAATCATTTAAGGAACAAATAATGTCTTACTTATAACCTTACACAAACTTTCTGATAGTAGAAAGACTTCCCAGTTCATTTTATGAAGCTAGTTTAATCTTGATCTGAAAATCTGTAAGAATAGTAGAAAAAATAATTTTGAACCTAATATTACTCATAGACATGAATACAAGTTACTAAAAAAAGTTAGGCAAAGCAAATCTTAAAGAATATATGAAAAAGTTACCATATTTTTATCTGGTTGGGCTCATTTGGGGAACACAGGGTTGGTTCAACTTTTGAAGAAAAATCAGTGTAATCCACTACACTGAATAAACGGACAAATAATTTGAAAATCGTAATACTTTTATCAAGAAAGTATAAGATCAATTTCAACATTTAGTCATAAAAAAACTGCTAGTAAGGTAGAAATGACAAAGAGCTTCTACAAAATACTGATATCAAACGTCATACATAATGGTGGCATGCTGAAATTTTATTCCCATTCTGAAAAACTGACAAAGCTGACCACTATCAGTGTTTATATTTTATATTGTACTCATGATACAATAGGTAAGAGAAAAAACACAACATAAAAGTTAGCAATAAAAGATACACAAATGTAGATGATACTAATGTATATATGTAGAAAATCCCCAGAATTTTAGAAATAAATGATTATAATTAAGAAGAGAGTTTAACAAAGCTGCTGAAAACAATATTAACTATTTCAAAAATCAATTTTATTCCCAAATTTTAAATTGAAAAAGAAAAAAGTCAGTCAAAATAACAAAATAGACTTAGGAGTAGAAGGAAATATGTGCATATTCTCTAACAGGATATGTTAAAATGTCCTTTGTTTTTAGTAAAGAATGTAGAACTGGGTGATGCATGGATTGGAAGACAGGTTCGTCTATAGATTAAATAATATCCCAATTAGGGGATTAAATAATATCCCAAAATAGGTTTTTTTTTTAGGGACTGGTAAATTGTTTCTAAAATGTATATGAAAATGGGTAATATATAGCCTAGTTTCACATTATAGTCTAGGCAATTATAATGTGTATGTACAGTATATAATAAATATATATATACACACGTACTACACACCCACGTAGAGTGTATGGTATATAGACAAGACCATAGTGGGGAAGAACACGGAAGATGACTATCTTCACAATTATTATAAAGCTACAGTAATAAAGACAAGCGGTAATGGCTTAATGACAAAAGTGGATTAATGGAAAAAAATAGAGTCCAGAAAAGAACCAGGCATATGTGGGCCTTAGATTAGTAATAAGATGACACAGGTGAACATTAGGAAAAGAATAAGCTTTTCAATAAATGCTTCTGGGTGAATTGGGTAGTCACATTGGAAAAAAATAAATAAAACAGGACATCTACCTCATACCACACACTAAAAATCAATCTAGATGAGTACAGATTGAAAATGTAAAAAGCAAAGAAATGAACTTTTAAAATTTAATAGGGGAAAATTCTTCATTACTTGGGGTAGCTAAGTATTTCCTAAATACAATACAAAAAGCACATGCCACCCTCAAAAAGAGGGATAAATTCTGATATTAAAATAAATAATCGTTTTGTTTACTAAAAGTGTCAAAAACAATTTACAAAGTGGAAGAATATACTTACACCACCAATAATCAATTTAGACTCTTTATGAAGACTTAGAGAATTCCTAATAAGAAAAAAATGAATTGTGAAAAATGTATATGTGTGTTTTGAGTAGGAACTTCATAAATAAACACATCCAAATGGTTAATAAATATATGAAAAGGTTCTCAAGGCCATTGGTCATCAGGAAAATTTTAATTGCAGATGACGACGAAAAATCTACTACATGTAATGTACAATGTACAATTAAAAGTGGCTGACGGTATCATGAAATCAAATGTTTGTACTTTCAATTTTCTTTCTAAGTAGACATTCATATTCTTACCTATTCCTCCTTTGTAAGCTTTGAAATGATAATGAAAGGATCATGAAATGAAAATTTTTAGATTAAGTCTCTTGATTCCTATAGGATGGAGGCTTAAATTTACATCCAATTTTCTGACTGATGGGAAAGAACCATCACTACCAATTTTTAGTTAAACAAATAGAAAGCCTTAGTTCTTTAAAGAAAGGCTCAAAATGGTAAAGTAGTTGATTCAGACCAAGAAAATAAAGGTCCTGTGTCGTCACAGAAACCTATTGTTTCTTTTAGCAAAGCTACATATATTTGGAATTTAGATTAGAATGTTAGTTTTCTCTTAGTTGGTTGAGAGTATTTAATGCCAATAGATAATCACTCAATTTCTAAGTCATCGGGAGTGTAAAAAAGATATCCTTTGTCTTGTGGTATACAATTGTGTAACCCCAATGGTATCCATACAAGTCAACTGAATTTTAATTTAATTAAACTACTCTTCAGAAGATTTTCTAAGATTATGTCCCTATGGTTGGAGCTGGTGTTTGCTTGAAGTAATGTCTATTTCTTTCCTATTTTTTTTTCTTTTCTTCTTCTTCTTATTTTTTTTTTTTTTTTGTAACTTTCTCTGTTCCTTGAGCTCTGCTGTGTCTTTTCTCATTATGTCCATATCCTTGGTGATTTTGTCTTTGATTTCACTGATTTCTTGAGACATCTTTCAAACTATTCTTTGTATTTCCATCTTTTTTTTTTTTATTAAACATAACTGTGTACATTAATGCAATTATGGGGTACAATGTGCTGGTTTTATATACGATTTGAAATATTTTCATCAAACTTCTACATTGCTGGTGGGAATCCAAACTAATACGATCCTTTTGGAAATATTTGGAGAATACTTAGAGATCTAAAAATAGAATTGCCACTCGATCCTATAATTCCTCTACTAGGCACATATCCAGAAGACCAAAAATCACATTATAACAAAGATATCTGTATCAGAATGTTTATTTCAGCCCAATTCATAATTGCTAAGTCATGGAAAAAGCCCAAGTGCCCATCGATCCACGAATGGATTAATAAATTGTGGTATATGTACACCATGGAATATTATGCAGCCTTAATGAAAGATGGAGACTTTACCTCTTTCATGTTTACATGGATGGAGGTGGAAAATATTCTTCTTAGCAAAGTATCTCAAGAATGGAAGAAAAAGTATCTAATGTACTCAGCCCTACTATGAAACTAATTTATAGCTTTCATATGAAGGCTATAACCCAATTATAGTACAAGAATATGGGGAAAGGGGCAAGGGAGGGGAGGGGAGGATGGGTTGAGGGAGGGTAATTGGTGGGTCCACAACTACAGTGCATCTTAGAAGGGTACAGGTGAAACTTACTAAAGGTAGAATATAAATGTCTGAACACAATAACTAAGAAAATGCCTATTTTATTTCATTTTGTTTTATTTTATTTATTTTTATTTCAAAATACTAAGGGGGTGCAAATGTTTTATACTGTGTGGCTTGCTTTTGTAATGCTTGAGTCTCCACCGTAGGTGTGCCTATCACCCAGATAGTGTCCACCACACCCATTAGGCAAGCTTGGCTTCACTTCTCCCCACTCTCCCCTGGCTAATTCCCACTCGGTTTTACTTTCCTCTGGGTGTCCGAGTGCCTGTCAGTTCTAGTTTGATAGTGAGTTCTCATGGTGCTGGTTTCTCCATTCTTGTCCATTTCTTTGGTTAGTTGTACAGGGAGTAATTTTATTTTCAGATACGATCAGAAGTAGGGTAAGGATAAAAACATTTTCCTCCTTTCTCAAAAGGTCAAGTGGTGGCAGACCTGGACTCGGATTTACAGAGAAGCTCTGAAGACTCCCAAGACCTACACAAGTTGGTTCCTGCCCAGTGGAGGTGGACCAGGGACGAGGGGCTACACAAAGAAGGACCTGAGCCTATTAATTTTAAGAGTAGCTGCTCCTGGTAGAGTTGTAAGCTTCTTGTCCTTGCATATATTTAGTATGTTTAGTTTTAACTTGCTAAGTTGAAGAATAGTTTGGTCTATGCAATGGGGAATTATTAAGAAGATCTTTCCTACACTTGGAAAAGCAACACATATGATTATGAGGACTGACTGTTCTTTCTACTGAGACCTTGAGCTTTTAAAAAATTCATTATTGTTCTTTTTACTACCTCCACTTCAAGGTGAATTTCTGTGCAGTTCTCCAGAATCTTTTTATTCTCAACATTATCTCAGATCATAGGTATCAGCAAGAGCCATTCCTTCCTAGGAGATTCACAACTTTGATACTGATGTATAAAGTCCATCACTCTTCTCCAAGTTATAAAATGATCTTGGATTGTACAGAAGTTCACATCAGGCTAGGACCAAAATAAGGGATTATCTTCATATTCTCAGAAAAGAGACATTTTCATCTTTTTATGACCTGTCCAATATGTAGGAAATGGTCCTGAACTAATTAAAAAGCTTTATCTAGACAAAGTAATTTAAAGAATAATTACAATCAAAGTGTGAGCCACATGTGAATAAGAAAGTTTCTGCCTCCAAACTAGTGTCAAGAGAATAATAATTTGGAAAACCACTTACTTTCTCTATGATGTTCCATCTGACAGAATTCCTCATCTATTTTTGGATAATTAGTAAACTGAGAAGGGGAGAAAGAATATTCATCTATAGTCATCAGGAGTGGACAACTGTTATTCATAAAGCATTAAAATAGAAGATGAGTAAGAGATTGAGGTGATTATTAAATAACTGATATTTCAACCAAGAAGCTTTCTAGTGAGAGAAAAATTTCCTATATGTCTCTAAGTCAAGGCCATTTTATAAATTCAGTTTTAAAGATCTGCTAGTGTTTTAAGATTACAAATAATCTGAATTAGAGAATGCATGAGAATAGAATCTGATAGAAAATCAAAGGGACGGATGTTGATTAGGGGCAGTCTTTTGTAATAAGGAAGTATAAGAAAGTAGGAAAGACAGAGAAAACAGAGTCACATGTAGGCTTGATTCTGGCCCCAGAGGACCCAGGGTAAGTTACCTGACCACCTTTCATCTAGATTTTTCTCTTCTGTGATATGGGGCTAACAGAAGGACCACATGGCATTTGTGTGAGTGGTACGTTACATAACCTAAGTAAAGCATTGTGTCCAGGCCAATTCATAGTTAGGGCCTCAACACATGGTATTTATAGAAAAGAAGACATAATTACAAGACAGGCAAACATCAAGTAGAAATGAATAGGAAAAGAGAATTACTTCTTACAAGAGAAGGAATATTATCAAGAACACTCTAATTACAAGCCAGGGATGGTGCTCATGTCTGTAATCCCAGTACTCTGGGAGGCCAAGGGGGGTAGATTGCCTGAGCTCAGGAGTTCAAGACTAGCCAGATCTAGAGTGAGACCCCATCTCTACTAAAAATAGAAAAACTAGCCAAGTGTTGGGGTAGGCACCTGCAGTCCCAGCTACTGGGGACACTGAGTCAGGAGGATCACTTGAGCTCATGAGTTTGAGGTTGCTGGGAGCTATGATACCACAACATTCTCCCCAGGGCAACAGAGTGAGACTTTGTCTCAACAAAGAACCTTTCAATTATAGTCATGTGAAAAGTATCATCATTATGAGATTTCAGTGCCTTGTCAGAGGTGATCAGTGCCCACTAGCATTGTCCTCTTCTTTCTGAGCGCACCGTTTGACACTGTCCAATTCCCTCACAGGAAGACCTGAGCAAAGCTCAGCTAATGGAATGTGATAATTATGTGTATTGCTATGGGGCCAAACTATTAAAACCTGCACTTGTAATTCTTACTCTTCTTCCCCTTTACTGGTTGGAAAAGTAGTATTCTAGAATAGCAGTTCTTAAACATTTTGATCTCAGAATTCTTTTGTACTTAAAAAAATTATTATTTTCATAATTATTTGCCTAGGCTGATGTTCATAAGAGTTTTCCCAGCATCTTTTTATAGAATTCTTATAGTTTAATACCTCAGGTTTAAGTCTGTATCCATTGTGAATTAATTTTTGTGAGTGATGAGAACTGTGGACCCTGTTTCAGCTTTCTACGTGTGGCTGTTCATTTTGTCCAGAACCATTTATTGAATAGAGATTCTCTTTCCCAGTGTATGTTACTGTCTGCTTTGTCAATAAAATGGCAACATTAAGATGGTTTCATATCTTAGTTTTCTATTCTGATCCATTGGTCTAACAGAGGCATGCTCTTTTGGTTATTATAGCCTTGTAGTATAGCTTGAAGTATGCTAAAGTGATGCCTCTTGATTTATCCTTTCTGTTTAAGGTTGCTTTTGCTATTCAGGCTCTTTTCTGGTTCCATTAAAAGCATAGTATTATTTTTTTCTAGATCTGCCAAAAATGATATTAATATTTCAATGGTGATTGCATTGAATCTGTGGATCACTTTGGTAGTATAGACATTCTAACAATGTGATTCTGCTTATCCGTGAGCACGGTATGTTTTTCTATTTGTTCACGTCCTCTGCAATGCCCTTCCTCCGTGACTTGTAGTTCTCCCAAGCAGAGGTCTTTTATCTCCTTTACTAAATACAGGGTGGCCATAAAGTTCGTGTGAAATTTAAATAGTTGAAAGTTTATGGCCATCCTGTATATTCCTAGGTGTTTCATTTTCTCTGTTGCTACTGTGAAAGGTATTGAGTCTTTGATTTGATTCTCAGTTTGACTGTTGTTGGTGTACAGGACTACTATCGATTCATGAATACTGATTTTGTAACCTGAGACTCTGCTGAATTTATTAATCAATTCCAGATGCTGTTGGTAGAATCTTTAGGGTTTTATAGATATGAGATCATATTGTCAGCAAACAGTGATAGTTTAACCTTTTCTGTTCCCATCTGCATTCCCTTGATTTCCTTCTCTTGTCTGCTTGCTCTGAATAAGATTTCCAGCACTTTGTTGAATAGAAATTGTGACAGTGGCAACCTTGGCAATCACAGCAACAGCAAAAATTAACAAATGAGACCTGATTAAATTAAAAAGCTTCTGCACAGTCCAGTAAACAATCAATAAATATACAACCTACAGAATGGGAGAAAATATTTGCATTCTATACATCTGCTAAAGGTCTGATAACCAGAATCTGTAAAGAGCTCAACCAAATCAGCAAGAAAAAATCCAACAACCCCATTAAAAAAATTAGGCAAGTTACTAATGGCCAATAAGCATATAAAATGTGCAACATCTCTAATCATTAGAGAAATACAAATTGAAACCATAATGAGATATATCACCTAACTCCAGTAAGGATGGTTTTCATCAAAATAAATCTCAAAACAACAGATGCTAGAGCCAATGTGGTGAGAAAGGAACTTTTATACACTGTTGGTGGGACTGCAAACTAGTAAGCCTCCATGGAAAGTCCTACAGAGACACCTCAAAGAACTAAAAGTAGACCTACCACTTGACCCAGCAATTCCACCACTGGGGTATTTACTTACACAAGGGGAACAAGTCATTTTATCAAAAGGATGTGACCATGAATGTTTGCTGCAGCACAATTCACAATCACAATGACATGAAATCAACCCACTACCCATCAGTACATGAATGGATTGATAAACTGTGGTAAATGTATAGCATAAACTACTACCCAGTCACAAAAATATGATGAACAAACACTTTTTCCAACAACCTGGATGGAACTAGATATCATTCCTTTATGGACATACACCACACAAATGGACATATACCACATGTACTCACTAGTAAACAGGAACAGGAACTAACTGATCAGCACCCACCTGCACATTTGGTAGTAAAATTCAGTGGAGAGCAAGCAGATGGGTGGCAGGTGGGTAGGAGTGAATTCATGTGGGTACCATGCACCCTACACAAGTAATGGGCACACTTATAACTCTGACTCAAACTGTACCAAAGCAATTCATGTATCCAAAAATATGTATCCTCAGACTATTCTAAAAGAAATGTAAAAAAAATATTGATTATCCAAGAAGCTCAAATCAAACATTCAAAAACAATTTTCACAACTATTCAATGACGGGAGCTGTGAGTCAAATGCATTAAAAAAGAGGGGGATTAACAATGATGTTGATGATACAATTTCCAATCATGTTACGGATTAGACATTGAATTTTTCTGACATGTAGCTTATGATAAACAGATGTAGGCTTAAAATGCAAATACCATATACAAATTAAATTCATCTCAAAGGACAATGAATAACCTTAAATATTATCTAGTAACTTTAAGGAAGGCACAAGTTCTGAGAGAATTTCAAGCTTGAACATGGAAGTTTGGGTGTGAAGAAGTCCGTGACAAGACAATTACTAAGTCACTCTCCTTGCCCCTACTCTGGCTCATCCTTGCCATTTTAAATGTGTTCTTTCCGTGAAATATAAGCCAATGGAGGCCTACCAAGGTTGACATATTTAGAGTATATCTTTAAGGTAGAACCCAAACTAAGCTTGGTTACTCATTAACAGTGTATAATATTTTAAGAGAAATTGATTTTTTTATTGGTCTTTCTGGGATTTAGGTTATTATTTTCCCACATAATAAAGTCCATGAATGTATAAAGTCATCAAGCCTTTGGAAAAAAAAAAAAGCATGTTCTATTAAGCTTTCATTATAATAATAAGTTTAAATAAAAGATTACTGAATTAATTGAGGAAGTAAATTCACATAGGAATTGAAGTCTTCACTATGCTATTTTATACAATATATTTCTTTTAGTAAGCATTGAATTATGAGGGTACCATTATGGATTTATATACAGTAGAGTACTACAAGACTTTTTTTCCTCATAGGAATAACTGATACATTCATCATTTTCAAATATAAGTACAAAAAGCATTTTGTTTATAATAACTAAAAGGACCTGGACTTTATTAGTGAAAATTCGCTTATTAGATACCTAAAATTAACATTAAATTGTATTTATTGCAGCAAGATTACAACCCTGAAGGTTAAATATATGTAATATTTCCTGGTAACTTAGTAAAAGCAGGTGTTAAGAACTACTTTTTTGGCTTACACCTCACAATGCTAACACAGTACTGTTTTCATCATTGGTACTAGAGAAATGTTTATTAAATTCCTTTGATAATCACATCTTATTCATGGCAGCAAATTAATAGGAATCTGGGTAATACATAATTGGGGATTAAGTCCTATCTTCTGACCAGCCCAGAGAACTAAAATTCGTATTTCCTTGTGCTGAGGGTGGATTGGGGGCAACAGTGAGGTACAGGAAGGAATTGTTTCCTGATTATTTGTGACATTTTCAATTCCATGTATGGTGAGTTACAACTGATACACTTTTTTTTCTTTACAATTATATTATTTATTTAAAAATACTGATTTTTCTTAACCTCAGAGTCATCTGCTGATGAACTTTATACAATTGAATCTTAGACCCCCTCTCCTCAAATTTCTTGCTTCATGAACAATTAAGGTATGTTCACGTGTATTCAATGGCATGTATATGTATACTCTGTCATCTTGGTTCAATAATGTGTTTACTTAAATAGATCCTCTTATCATGGCTTACATTTCAAAAAGCTCATTTTCTCCACATTATCAGAATTCTGAAAGCAGGAAGCTTCTGGCCCTGACTTAGTAGCTGTTCTGCTGTTCTGCTGGTCTGTTCCGTGAGGTAGCTGACATAGCTTTCTTTCAACATGAGAAAAAGGAAAGAAGAACAGAATCAGCAGCAGCCTCTCCTTCTATACTAAAGAAGTGAAAACACCCTAAGAACTTTCTAGAAATCTGTGAAAGTTTCATTGACTAGAACGGTTGTCACAAGGCCAAAGCTAGCTGCAAGGTAAGCTGGGAAAGTGAGAAAAAAGTTTCACACCTATAGATAGAAGTTGCAAGAGAGAAGGGGATTAAGAGTGTTGCAAAGGTGTTTATAAATTCCTTATATAGAGATTACTGGTGAAAAAATAAAACAATAATTTTAAAACAAGAGTAATTACATGGATCTACAGTTCAGCATATTTATATTTAATCTGATTGTTTAATGCCAGATAGTTGGCTAAAATTGAGAAAAGCAGGAAAAAACTACTCCACGCCCTTGCAAAGACACAAATACAATATGCCTCAGCTAGGTTAATCTTGTCCCATGGGATATATTCTGGGGATATCTGCATATCACAATGAAACAATGTTTACATAACCCTGGCCCCCAAATTTGTGACAAATTATTTCTAGTCAGTCCACTAATTAGAGTTGCCTGGTATTATTAGGAATTCCATGCATTGCCACACAGTAAATAGATTAGTTGCATTGCATTTTACAAATAAGACAGATCACACAAGTGGTTATATTTCTGTTTCCCTCAAGTCGTGCAGAAGTTAATAGGAGAACGAGATAAGTAATCAGTGCCAAGAAAGGGAACAAGAATTAAGACAATGAAAGTTGCCTAAGGGGCATCTTAAATCACTCCTGTTCCTTCGTGCATGAACACAGTTTAAACTGGTGTTTGGTCAGTGATAGCAGCATGCCACAGAGGCCAGCGTAATAAGGGTCTTATCTGCCTGCAGTGCTATGAGGTAAAAATGAACATATTCCCCAGCCGATCTGCATTCAGTTTCAGTGGCATAGAAAAGATACACAATTATGACATACTCCAGGGGTGTGTTCTAATTGCATTTAATAGTACTTGGAATATTGGAATAAGTTGACAATGGGATTGGATTCAGAAATTGTTTGTTATAATGAAAAGTTGATTGTTAGGCTTCTCGGTGACTGTCCTTACAACTGTCTGAGAAGGGGACCTGTGTCTGTCACCATCCTTTCATGTTGATATCCCATGTGCCACATCAAACATCAACATGATTAATAAATGCTCGTGGCCAAATCAGTTAACCAATAAACTTTCAGTGGAGTTTGCTTATGTATATGGTGAATCCATGTGTATTTCTTAATATGAAATAAAAAATGAGCAGGTTTTTCAAGAACAGAGCTGTTGGATGTGGGATTACATGAATGTTTCCAAACTTCTGAAACTTTATAAATAGTAATTATTGGGTTCTTATAATCATACATTAGATAAATGTTCTTATATTTTCTCATTAGCCCTTATTGTTTTCCAGGCTTTTAATGAAAATTCATGATTGTCTTTCATTATTCCTTCCACTTGGATATGTATTTTTTTCTGCCATTTGTTCTGTAAATAAGTTAATGACTGGAAGTTATAAATGTATAACTGTAGCTGGAAGACATATTTCCAGAATAATTCCTCTTTCCTAGCTTTCTCCCAAAAGACAGTTATAATTATTTCGGGCAATCCAACAGAAGTTATCAAATTGCTTCCATTTGCCAACTCTAGAAACATGTTGCTTTGCTCAACATTTGGGAATATACATTCACTTAATCAGCACATAATTGAAATCACATGCCTACTGTATGTCAGTCATTGAGCTGGGGACTGGAATGTCACAGTGAACAGGCAAGTGCTCCATGCCCCCACCATCTGGAGCCACAGCAGAAAAGGTGAGACATGCAGATGCTTGGGGCACATAACAGGGGCACATGGAAAATTCAGGGGATCATTGAGGGACACCTAATGCAGATAGAAGATGATGCTTGATGCAAAGGCTAACGTCAAAGTGCTATGGACTGAATGTGAGTATCACCCCAAATTCATATATTGAAACCTTGATCCTTGAAGTGGTGGTATTGTGAGCGGGCTTTGGAAGGAAATTAGATGGTGAGGATGGTGTACTTATGAATGAATTAGAGCCTTTATAAGAATAGACCTGGGAGAGCTTGCTTCCTTTCTCTAATGTCTGCCAGGTGAAGAAACAATAATAAGGTGGTCACCTGCAAACCAGAAAGCAGGTCTTCACCGCATACCTGATCTGTTGGCACCTTGACTTTGGACTTCCCAGACTCCAGGAACTATGAGAAACGTTTGCTGTTCACCCTGTCCAGGCTATGGTGTGTTTGTTACAGCAGCTCAACTGGTTGAGATGGTGAGTAGAGTCCACTTAGTGAAGATGGGTGGGATAGGGAAGGTGGTTTGAAGAAGATGAACTAATATATACAAAGGCCAACAAGTGAGAAAGAATATGCCTGAAATCACTTAATGTAGCCAGAGCTTAAAATATCAGGAGTGAAAAAATGAGCCTTAGCATTAGCACTTCTTGGCTCTGTCATCTTAGATGAGCTACTTGGCTGAAGTAAGTTATTTAAACTCCTAAGCCTCAGTCTCCTCATTTGGGTAGCAGAGATAATAATATCTTCAATATAGAACTGTTATAAAAATGACTATATATGCATATATACATAGGCTTAATTTACAAAGTTAAGTGAAAAACATGAGAACTGCTTGGGATAAATTACATTTTATGATATAAAATACACAAACTAATTTAAGAAAACAGGTCATCAAACCAACACTCAAAAATTCCTTGCAGGCTTCTTTGCCATTATTCCCTCAAGTCAAAAGGAAGCTTCTATACCAGGAGCAAGAGTTTCAGAATAAGCCTGATCTTTCCATTAAGAATATTTCATAGTGGCTTCTGTTCAAGCCAACCTGTGGCCACTTTCTAGTAATTGAACCCAGGAGACTAAAGCAGATAGCAAAATGTCCAATAATCTAGTTCTTAAACTCCTCACAAACATAACTTACTAGTATTCAAGTATTTCCCAGGTATTAGTATATTAACTTCAGCAAAATAATATAGAAAATTATATAAAATATTTTGTTGTCATTATTGATTGGAAGAAAATGTCAGTGATGATATTTTACCCTTATATTAAGGTTTGATGTGCCAGCTTTAAACCTTTAGTCTTAGAAATATCTGGCATACTATTATATTGCAGAAAATACTGGTTTGGCATATTATTTTAATTTTCTGAAATAAATCTATTTACTTTTAATGCAATACAAGTCAGTGACCTTAGGGTAACATAGAAATTATTCTAAGACATCATGAAATGTGGGCAACACAGAAAAGCAAAGGAAAAAAATCACAAAGTAAAGTACCTTTGACCCTCATTATTTTCAGATTATAAGTTTATGAAGATTCCTACTGGCAAACACTTATTTGTATCCCCAAATCAATGCTTCTGGCACCTTCAGGGTCATCTGTGGGCATGTATATGCATGAAGCAGCAAAAGTTTGAATCTTACCATTTGCAGCTGAGATTGGCTAAGGCGGGCTTAGTTTTGTTATTTCACTGTAATATGCTAATGTTTGTTCTTTGTGAGGTCAGTAATGCTATACTGTCACTTCCGGTGCTTTCTGGTAGTAATTTCTGCTGTTTAAAATGGCCTACACAGCACTGGTGGTTTACCTACTCCAGCCTTAAAGAAAGATGGTGACTTTTCCACATTGATCTTTTTAATGACTAGCTAATGTTGATGGGAAGTCTGAAGGAACAGACTTTGACCAACCAGCTGCTGCTGTCTACTCTTACTTTGGTATAAGCTACTTAGATGGTCACCAAACCCATTTCTTTTTCTTCTTATCAAGATAAAAATTTCAATTCCCAGCCACTCTTTTCATTAGCTATGGCTATATGGCTGAGTTCTAACTAAAAGAATGTGGGTAGAAATAATTTATTCTGCTTCCAAGTTTGGCCCAAGAAATCCTCCTGGATGGTTCCCTACTCTGTCTTTGCCACTCTTCCCACTGAGAGGAGCGGACTGGGAAGCTCTAAGCAGGGGTGTCAACCTATGGCCTCAGGGCAGCTTGCTGATTTTGTGAGCATTGTCTTTGCTTATCTGTGGTACTGGATGTCATGCATATCACAAAAAGTATGCATGGACCTTTTTCTTGCTAAGGAGCTTCCATTCGAGTTTGCGTATCTAATGCGTAGCCCAAGACAACTCTTATTCCTTCAGTGTGTGTGTGTGCTAGAAACAAAATAAAGGTTAGAGACCCCTGCTTGGAAGAAGATGGAACCAGAAGGTGGAGGTGCCTGGCTCCCTGAGAGACTGGGTGGAGCAGAACTTCCCTCCCCACTCCCTTCCACACTGCACTGTCAAATGGACTTGGTGTGAGCGAGTAGCACCCGGCTAATGTGTACGTTTTGTGATATTTGGAGTTGATCTCTTCTAGCAGCTGATACCACTCTAATTAATAGACTAAGGCATTGAAGTCACCTTCTTGTGGAAACTGCTTCCTGAAGCGGTGGGAGTTATTTCATTCTTTCATTTCCAAGCCATGGCTATCATTAGCACCTCCATTTCTGCAGTTGTTTTAAGACTATATTTTCCATCAGTGAAATCAGTTGGTAGAGAAGGGGAGCAAAAAGATGGTGGATTGAATCTGTCCACTTCCTCATTGTAGCCACTGGTGTGGTCTAGTGAAGCTGAGGAGATGAAGGGGTGGAATCTACCCGTACTAAGCTCTGATTTACACTTGCAAAGGAAGCCCACTTCTGGGTAGGAGAATTGTGTGGTTACTGTGTCAAGGCAGCTGTTTTGATCACTTTCACTTGAGGACATCACTTGCTCAACTGGGAAATGGTACATTTTGTTGGAAAATTGTACTCTGTGGCTTCTTGTGACAGTAAACATTCTAATTATTGCAGTTATAGAAATTAAAATTGTCAGGAATCTGCCTTCGGGTAGAGGCCATGATCAATTCAAGTCTTGTACCAGAAGATACAGTAGCCGTAAGAAGATTGTTTTAAGAATGAACGCCATAGGAAAAAAAAAAAGAGCCACCTATTGATATATTCAACAAATAGTTTGAAATGTGTTATCAGAAACATCATACTCTGAATCATAAAACAAGTGTTTGAATTTCAGTTTTCATTCTAGCATGTAAGGAGGTCGTAAGTTGTCACTCCATCTTGTTGTCCAGTTGTCACTCCACTGACAAATAAAAAGCTGAATAAGACAAACAAACCACTATCCCCCAAATTAAAAATCCAGACAGGCAGATACAGAGAATCACAATTTATTGAAGTGGAAACCCATGAGCAGAAACCTTCATGGGCACTGATAGCTGGAGGCTCAGTGTGGCAAGCCTGGGAGTTAGTAACTGCAGAGGGGCACGGTCTAGTGGGACACAGCCACACTTCTGTGGTTATCATCTCCAGAAGCTCTATCAGGTCCTCAGAGTGAAGATCACAGAAGAATCACCCAGTGTTGCCAGCAGAAGGAGGGGACAAATAACCGCTCTGGAATATGTCAGAGCATTCTATTCTTAATAAGCCCTGCCCTCAAGAGAATCTACAGTAGACCCTCTGTAGCTGATCACCTCCCTACAGTGACCACCTCCTTAAGTGGACCTAATTTTCATAGACTGGACCTACACTGCATGTACATGTCAGTAGAGTAGGCTGAGTTCCTTATGTTGGCCACCTCTGTATGTTGACCAGTTTGTTACAGTCCCTTGGATGGTCAACTTATAGCGGTTCTACTGTATTTTACCAAAGCCTAACTTCTGGGATTTCATCGGTGCCTAACAGGCATGGCAGAAAGGAAACACTGTCCTGCCCCATAAGGTGGGGCGGGAGACTGAGAAGCATTGATGGAGTTCACACTCCAGGGGCTCAGATTCACTAAAAGACCAAGGCCTCACATAGCACTCAGAACGTTTCTCCTGCTTCAGACCTTCCGCCACATCACTACAGGCCTGTTTACCACAGTTTCTTTCATTTGCTACATCTTGTCTAGGTTTGAGCAAAAAATTACAAGGCACACTAAAAGAAAAAAAATTCCCTATTTGCCTTCCAAATCTCAACCCTCATTTCCAAAGTAGTTGTACCATCCTATGAGAGTTTCAGTTGCCCCCTGTCCTCACCAACACTCAGTATGGTCAATCATTTTAAAGTTGGCCGTCACGTGATCCCATGGTAGTCCTGTTTTTAAAATTTTTTTTAAATGCACAGTGGTTTAGCTTCCTCTCGGCCTCATTTTTTCAGAAAGGGATGGCATGCTTGACCCATGAGGAACAGTACCAGTTTATGCCTGTTGTTCCAGTGACATGAGTCACAGAGCCTTCTCTGGCCTTCCAAATTGTCAGGGTCTGGTTGGTAATGTATGGGATCCCTCTACCTCTAGCCCAGCTGGCCATGCCCTCAGGCTGGCCTTATAGGCAACGGCTCCTCAACGGTTTCTGAAATAAAGAGGTTTCCTGCTTTACTTAAACATTTTTTTTTCCTAACACAACTGGAGTACAAGATGAAAGGGCTGGCATCATGTAGCCTAGTGCTACCAGCGCTGTTCTTTTCATCCAGTGGGAAGAGCTTGCTTGACACTGCAACCAGCAAAGAGGAAAGCAGAACCCAGAGGTGGAGGGAGCCAGTCCACGTCCCGATGACATCGTTTGACCTTGGGGTCCCTGTCATTTCCACAGTCTTGCTGTGAACCTAAAACAGCTGTAAGATACAAAGTCTGTTAAAGAACAGGAGTTTGTGCTAATGCAGTGGCTCTGAGTCTGTTGATCTGGCTGGCTCATAGAAAATCT
This sequence comes from Perodicticus potto, assembly GCA_963574655.1. Lineage (NCBI taxonomy): Eukaryota > Metazoa > Chordata > Mammalia > Primates > Lorisidae > Perodicticus > Perodicticus potto. The sequence goes on from CAUYRH010152620.1 coordinate 17,847, forward strand.
ATCCTGTTGGACCTTAATTATTTTTCCACATGTCTCAGCAAGTGGCATCAGCGTGGTGGTCACATCTCAGTTCTGATTGAATGAGTGTCATGGAACATCTTAAAAAAGAGAGAGAAAATGCCGTGCTCATTGGCCTTACACTGGGTCATTTTTTTCTTTCTTACTTCCACAGCCTTATTAACTCTTTCTGCAGTGATCCATAATTGGATCCAGAGTTGGGTGCAGAGAGAGTCTCAGGATGACCAAAATTTAACATTTTAAGCTTTGGTTTTGTTGTAATGGTCAGAAAGAATAGAATATCTCTGTCCAAGGTTAATATCATTCTGTTAATATGAAAGTTCTCTTTTTTCTTTTGGTGATTTAAAAATATTTAAATATTTACTTCATCAGAAATATATATATTTAAAAAGGGGATCTCTCTCTGGCATCCAAGCTGGGATGCAGCAGCACAATCATAGTTCACTGCAACCTCAAACTGCTGGGCTCAAGTGATCCTCTTGCCTCAGCCTCCTGGGTAGCTTGCCTCAACCTCAAACTGCTGGGCTCAAGCTGATTCTCTTGCCTCAGCTTCTTGGGTACCTTCTGGGTACAGGCTCATGCTACATGCTAAGGTAATTTAAAAAAACATTTTTTCTTTTAGAGATGGGGGTCTCACTTTGTTGCCCAGGCCGGTATTGAACTTATGGCCCCAAATGATCTTCCCCACCTCAGCTTTCCAAAGTGTTGAGATTATAGTCACGAGTCATGCACCCAGCCCAATTAATATACACAAATTGTTTACAGAGGTATACATTATGTCAAAGAAGAAATAAAAATTGTATATTTAAAAGACCATTATAGGGCTGGGTGTGGTGGCTCATGCCTGTAATTCCAGCACTTTGGGAGGCCAAGGTGGGTGGATCACTTGAGCTCGGGAGTTTGAGACCAGCCTGAGCAAGAGTGAGACCCTGTCTCCGCTAAAAATAGAAAAACTGAGACAAGAGGATCACTCGAGCCCAAGAGCTTGGGGTTGCCATGAGCTTTGACACCACAGCACTCTACTCAGGGTGCCAGAGTAAGACTCTCCAAAAAAAAAAAAACAAAAATAATTATAAAATTTATAATTTGAAGAATTCTTTGTTTTAATCTTTACTGTTACTTCTAGCTTTATTTTATTGAAGGCAGAGAATATGTTTTTTCCAAATACACTGAGATTTAATTTGAGGCTTAAAATATGATCATTTTCTAAAAAATTACTAATAGACAAATGAAAATTTCTGTTTGTTTGGTAAAAAGCTAAAAATATGTTTTTTAAATAATTCATATACATTACATTGGGAGATAGTCATAATCCTGAGTGTTGAAATCCTGAAAAGATCAAAATCCCTAGAGTCTCAGGCGGCACTTGTGGCTCATTGAGCAGGGCGCTGGCCCCATATACCAAGAGTGGCGGGTTCAAAACGGGCCCTGGCCAAACTGCAACAACAACAACAAAATAGCCGGGCATTGTGGCAGGTGCCTGTAGTCCCAGCTACTTGGGAGGCTGAGGCAAGAGAATCGCCTAAGCCCAGGAGTTGGAGGTTGCTGTGAGCTGTGATGCCACAGCATTCTACTGAAGGTGATAAAGTGAGAAGTGAGACTCTGTCTCTACAAAAAAAAAAA
>CAUYRH010152621.1:0-18075 GCA_963574655.1 Perodicticus potto
CCCCCAGGTAATTGAAGCAACGCCAATAATACACTACTTGGGTCTGATCAAACTAAAAATCTGCACAGCCAAGAACACAGTAAATAAAGCATGCAGACACTGCACAGAATGGGAGAAGATATTTGCAGGTTATGTCTCTGACAAAGGTTTAATTACTAGAATCCACAGAGAATTCAAACATATTAGCAAGAAAAAAACAAGTCATCCCATCTCAGGGTGGGTATGGGACTTGAAGAGAAACTTCTCTGAAGAAGACAGGTGCATGGCCTACAGACACATGAAAAAATGTTCATCATCCTTAATCATTAGAAAAATGCAAATCAAAACCACTTTGTGATATCATCTAACTCCAGTAAGATTAGCCCACATCACAAAATCCCAAAACCAAAGATGTTGGGGTGGATGTGGAGAAAAGGGAACATTTCTGCATTGCTGGTGGGAATGCAAACTCATACATTCCTTTTGGAAAGAAGTTTGGAGATCACTTATGGATCTAAAAATAGATCTGCCATTTGATCCTTTAATTCCTCTACTAGGTATATATCCAGAAAACCAAAAATGACTTTATAACAAAGATATTTGCACCAGAATGTTAATTGCAGCCCAATTCATAATTGCTAAGTCATGGAAGAAGCCCAAGTGCCCATCGACCCATGAATGGATTAATAAATGTTGGTATATGTATACTATGGATTATTATGCAGCCTTAAAAAAAGATGGAGACTTTACCTCTTTCATGTTTACATGGATGGAGTGGGAACATATTCTTCTTAGCAAAGTATCTCAAGAATGGAAGAGAAATTATCCAATGTACTCCGCCCTACTATGAAACCAATTTATAAACACCCACACTTTCATATGAAAGCTATAACCCAACTGTAGCCCAAGAAGAAGGGGAAAGAGGAGAGGGAGGGGAGGGGAGGGGGGAAGACAGGTGGAGGATGGGTGGAGGGAGGGTAATTGGTGGGACCACACCTACAGTGCATCTTACAAGGGTGCATGTGAAATTTACTAAATGTAGAATATAAATGTCTTAACACAATAACTAAGAAAATGCTGTGAAAGCTATGTTAACCAGTTTGATGGAAGTATTTCAAATTGTATATAAAACCAGCCCATTGTACCCCATAATTACATTAATATACACAGCTATGATTTAATAAAAAAGAAAAGTTATCATGAAGAATGCTGAATTTTATCCAATTTTTTTTATATTTAGTAAATTAGCATATTTAGTAAAATAAAGCTAGTATATCTAGTAGACCTGGTAGTTGTCTATGACAGTGATAAAATGATATTAACCCTGACATAGACCCTAAATTGGTTATTGTTTTGTTTAGCATTTTGCTAGCTCTGTTCCTGAATTAGACTGTTTTTAGTTTTCCTTTTTTGTCCTGATGCTACATGATGTGAGTCTAGGGGTATACTGCTTTGCTTAATAAATTGGGGGATAGTCACATTTTTCCTTTTGCTGAAAAGGTTTTATTTCTTCATAATTGTCTGTTCCATGAGAGGTTGGTAGGACTCAAGTTTAAAATATCTGGGCCTGGTTTTCTCTTTGTTAATTTCCTTAAATTTTATAGTACCATCTAGGCTTTTCATTTTTTGAAGTCAATTAATTTGTAGGTATTAGTCCCTTTTACTAAAATTTCACATTTATGGGTATAATGTTTTATAATATTTTTATTTTTATTATTTCAGTTGCATTGATCAAGATTCTTTTTAGTTTTTAATATTATTTATACCTTATTTATTTTTTCTTACTCAATTTAAATCAGAATATTATAGTATTGCTATTTTTGGGGGGGGGGAGGGAAGGGTTTTATTAATTTTCCTAATACTGTATCTCTGTTTTTCAGCTCCTTCATTTCTGCTTGTATCTTACCTTTATATCTTAATATCCTCTTTAGAGTTTATCTTGCTTTATTCCTGTATTTCCTTACTGAATAATTCCACAAATTGAAATTTCTTGACTAAAGGGCAAAAAGACTAGCCTTTGAATGAGTTTGAATTTTGATATTTGAATTTTATTTTTTAAAAATTTATCTTTTTTGGAAATGGGTTCTTGCTCTTTTACCCAGGATGGAATGTAGTGGCCTAAGACAGCTCACAGCAGCTTCAAACTCTTGGGCAAAAGAGATGCTTTTGCCTCAGCCTCCTGAGCAGCTAGGACTTCAGATGTGCATCACTATACCTGGATAATTTTAAAAGTTTTTGTAGAGATGGACTCTTGCTCTTGCTCAGGCTGGTCTTAAACTCCTCAAGCAGGAGCAGGAGCTCAAGCAATCTTCCTATCTGGACTCTCAAAGTGTTAGAATTTTAGGTGTGAGCAACTGTGCCAGGTTTTGATATTTGAATTTTGATAGCTGTTGTCAAATTGAGTTTTGTAGGCTTATGTCTATTTGTATTTCTATAGACATTATCAGAGCATGAGTTTTTCCTGACAGTAAATTTTATTATCAAACTATTAGATATGATGATGATGATGAGCCTGATGAGTAATAATTATTAACTTAACTGATGTTTTAACATTTGTCTCATTGTGTGTAAGTTCAACTTTAGGAATGATTTTTCTTTTTTATTTGAATCATACTTTCACGTTGTCTTTGCATTATTTTCCACTAGAATAGTGATTTTCCTTATAGATTTCTTGGAACATTTTAGAACCAGAGAGTTTAGTTTTTAAATTTCTAATATAAATTGCAAATATTTTTTCCAGTTTGTCATTTTTATTTATCTTTTTGGTCTTTGGCTTCATTTATTTATCTCCACACAGAATTTAAGAAGAAAGTTTAAAGAAGTATATTCACATTTGTCATTCTCTTCCATTAGCATTTCTGAATTTTGAGTCAGGGTAGAAAGGTCTTTCCAGGATGCTTTTAGTTAGACCTGACTTGAGTGTGTGCAGCATATAGTGGGCTATAGTTAAGGTTATAGTCTCTTTGTCAAAGAGACTACCTCTTTGTCTCATTGTCTCTTGGAGCCTCTAGGACATTATGCAAGACTCTGGCACTGTGGGCCTCTGAGCTGGGAAGCATGTATTTGGCTACAGCTGCAGGGAAGTAATACCTACATCTTATAAACCCAGGCATAGTTGGACCTGATATTGGATAGGCATGAAGATCACGTTGGAAAGTAAAGTAGCCATGGGCTTCTCAGTGGAAACTGGGTGAGGCCTTCTAGGGAGATGTCATGCATTGGTACAGCAGAACCAAAATATATGTGCCAGAACATTCTAGAGTTGATGCTATGGAGAGAATAATGGAACTTAAGTACACTGGTATTTAATACACAAGTATGGTTTTTTGTGGGTGAAAAATTTACATGAAAACACATTTTTAAAATCTAAGAAAAGCTATTTTTGATTCAAGGCATTCTAATCACTATGAAAGGGTTCAGCCTCTGAGTTGAGTAGAAGGACTAAGTAAGTAGTTATTCACTCTTTAAAAGTTAAAGGAATTCACTGGTGAAATTATTTTTGCAGGCTTTCATTTCTTTAGGATATTTCTTTCTTGGCCTTCTCTATTTCTTCTATGGAAATTAGGTTAGATTTCCTATACCTTCGTGGATCAACTTTGATAAGTAATATATTTTATAATAACATATATTTCATCCAGATACTCTAATTAATTTGCATAGAGTTGGACAAAATAGTCTTTTATTATTTAAATATCAAAACTTTTATGAATTTTTTCATGCAAATTATTTTTCATATGGAAAATCTATTTTTCATGAAGCATGCATAAAACATTTGTGCACTTTAAAAATAATAAAAATAAAGTAAGCACCCAATATAACTACATTTTAGGCTATGACATGGATCATTGCTATAACTTTAGAAAATTCTCACTTACCTACACACATCACAATTTATCTTTCTCCATATCCTGAATAATCCTATTTTCACAATCATTTCCTTTTTTCATTGTGTTATTCCATTAATGTATGCAATATTAATTTTATTATCTAGTTTTATCTTATATGAATGGACTTATATACATTCTTCTGTGTCATACTCTCTGCCCTTTCCATTATTTATGAGATTCACTCATGTTGATGGATGTTGCTGAAGTTTGTTCAATGACTTTATAGTATTCAATTATATGAGTATGACTACACTTTATTAATCTATTCTTTGACAATGGACATATGTTGTACTTTCAGTTTTTTGTTACTTTGAATAGTAATGTTATTAATATTTTTATTCATATTACTTAACGCACATGTGCAAGGGTTTTCCTAAACTATATTCTTAGGAATGAAACTTTTCCTGGCTTTAATGATTATAACGAAGGTTTTATAATGACATATAATATTATACTTATAGAGGAATTTTTCTCAATTTGTTCTGGTAGTGATTGAACTAAAGGAAAGAATGATTAATAAATCTAACAATGTGGGCTCTGGGTTGAAATGGGGGAGAAATGGGGTTGTGAGGTGTAAGAACTAAAATATAAAATGGGGAGAAGCCTTTCCTAACACTTATATATAAGGGCAAAGGACTTCAAATAGTCAAAAATTCTTTTGAAAAAGACCACAGTTAAGGGCCTTACACTACTCGTTTCAAAATTATAAATCTATAGTAATCAAGACAGTGTAGTATTGGTACAAGTATCAATGAAACATAATTGAGAGTCCAGAAATAACCCTTTGCGTTTATGATAAATTGATTTTCAACAAGGTGTCAAGAGAATTCGACTGGGAAGAGGGTAGTGTCTTGAACAAATAGTGCTGGAATGATTGGATATTTAAGGGCAAAAATGAATTTAAATCCTAATCTCATACCATGTACAAAAATTAACTTCAAATGGATCAAAGACCTAAATATAAAGGCTAAGAAACACAGGAGAAACAGAGGAGGAGATCTTTGTAGCCACGGGTTAGGTAAATATTTCTTATATATTTCACGTAAAGGCATACTTGTTAAGGAAAAAGTACTTTCTCAAAATTAAAAATTTAGAATTTAACATGTCAAAAGGCAACATTAAGAAAATGAAAGAAAAAAAACGTCCCCAAATCAAAGATTGGGAGAAAATATTTATATTTATAAATCATATATCTGAGAGCACAGGGAAGATACAAAAATCATATATTTGATAAAAGACTTGTATCATAATTTGTAAAGAACTGTTACAACTCGAGAAGAAGTCAAACAACCCAATTAAAATATGGGCAAAAGGTTTGAATAAAAATTTCACCAAACAACATTTATAAACAGAGAGTAATCATAGGAAAAGATGCTCATTATTATTAGCGATTAGGGAAATGCAAATTAAACTCACAATAATGTGCCACCAGACACTCAAGTGTTGGGGGGATATGTGAAAAAACTGAACCCTTTAAATGTTGCTTGTGGGAATATAAAATAGTATGAATTTGGAAAATGGCTTGGTAGGTACCATGTAATTCAGCAGTTCTACTTGTAGATAAAAAGAAAATGATAGGAGGGGCTGGGCACAGTGGCTCATGCCGATAATCTTAGCACTCTGGAGGATAAGACTGGCTTGCTTGAGCTCAGGAGTTTGAGATCAGCTTGAGCAAGAGTAAAATGTCATCTCTAATAAAAATAGAAAAACAAGCTGGGCGTTGTGGTGGGCACCTGTAGTGCCATCTACTTGGGAGGTTGAGGCAAGAGGATAGTTTGAGCCCAAGAGTTTGAGGTTGCTGTGAGCTATGATGACATCATGGCACTCAACCTTGGGGGACAGAGTGTGATTCTGTCTCAAAAAAAAAAAAAAAAAAAAGACAGGCAGGCATACTTAATCAAAGAAGTAAAAGATCCCTACAATGAAAACTAAAAAGTTAATGAAAGAAATTGAAGAGGATACAAAGAGGTATTTTATGTTACTGGATTGGCAGAATCAATGTCAAAATGCCCATATGACACAAAGCAATCTATAGACTTATTGAAATTTCTATCAAAAGATCAGTGACATTCTTCATGGAAATAGAAAAAATAATTCTAAAATTTATATGAAACCACAAAAGACTCAGAGTAGTCAAAGCAATCCTGAGAAAAAGGAACAAAGGTAGGAGGGATCACATTATCTGACTTCAAATTATTTCACAAAGCTATAGTAACCAAAACAGCATGATATTGGCATAAAAACAGATACATAGACCAATGAAACAGAATACAGATTACAGAAATAAGTCCATGCATTTATAGTCAATTCATTTTCAACAAAGGAGCCAAGAGCATACAGTAGGGAAAGGACAGTGTCTTCAATAAATGGTGTTAGCAAAACTGGATATCTATATACCATATACAAAAATCAAATCAGATTAAAGACTTAGATAAATCTAAGACCTGACACTATCACTCTATTTGAAGAAAACATAAGGAAAACACTTCAGGACATTGTGGTGAACTTGAGACTTCAAGGCCACCCAGATCCTCAAGTGCATCCCCTCGACTGAATCCAAACTTCACTGAACAAATCCCTTTATTTGCTATTTATATATTAAAGGGATTTTTCTGTAAAATTTGGATTTAGTCAAAACACTGCACTCAAAGATATAGCAGGCTACATATGGCCCCAAGGCCATAGATTCCTCACATTTAGGTGCAAAAATTTCTTTATAAGATCCCCAAAGCACAGATAACTAAAGCAGAAATGGACAAATGGATCACATCAAACTGAAAAGCTTCTTCATAGCAAAGGAAACAATCAACAATGTGAAGAGACAATCCATAGGATGGGAGGAAATATTTGCAAACTACTCATCTGACAAGGGATTAACAATCAAAATTATAAGGAGCTCAAACAACACAATAGGAAAAAATCTAATAAAACAATTAAAACATGGGAAAAGATCTGAATAGATATTTCTCAAAAGAAGATATAAAAATGGCCAAAGGCATATGACAACATGCTCAACATCAGTAACCTTCAGAGAAATGCAAATAAAAACTACAATGAAATGTCATGTCACTTTAGTTAAAACGGGTTTTATAAAAAAGAAAAGCGAAGGATGTGGGGAAAGGGAAATCTTGTATATGGCTGGTTGGAATGTAAATTAGCAAAACCTCTGTGGAGAACAGTATGGAGGTTCCTCAAATAACTAAAAACAGAACTACCATATGATCCAGTGATTCAACTGCTGGGTATATATCGAAAGGACAGGAAATCGGTGTATCAAACAAATGTCTGCACTCCCATGGTTATTGCAGCCCTGTTCCAATAGCCAAAATGTGGAATCAACCTAAGTGTCCATCAGCGGATGAATGGCTAAAGTAAATGTGGTAAATATATACAATGTAAAATTATACAGCTATAAAACAGAAGTCCTGTCATTTGCAACAACATGGATGAAGCTGGAGGACATTATGTTTAGTTAAATAAGCCAGGCACAGAAAGACAAAAATCATGTCCTCACTCATATGCATGAGCTACAGACACTCAGACGCACACACACAAAACTGAAGTCATGGAGACAGAGAGTAGAATCATAATTACTAGAGTCTGGTAAGGGTAGTGAGGAATGGGGGTGGGAGTTTAAAAAGGGGATGAGGGTATAGTTAAGGGGTACAAAATACAGTCGGAAGGAATGAAATCTAGTGTTTGGTAGCATAATAGGTGACTATAGTTAACAATAATATATTGCATATTTCAAAATAATTAAAAGAGTGGAATTGGACTTTTCCTAACACAAAGAAATTACAAATGGTTGAAATGATGGATATCATAATTGCTCTGATTTGATCTTTACACATTGTATGCTTGTATTAAAATATCACATGTACCCTATAAATATGTACAACTCTGTATCCATAATAACTAAAAATTAAAAATTACAAAAGATAAATCTAAGCAAGCCTCTTCAAAAAAATGAAAATGTATGTCTCACAATGACAAAGAAACCTGAATGTCCATCAACAAGTAAAAGAATAAACAAAATGTAGTAATATCTATATGATGGAACATTATTTGCCATAAGAAAGAATGAACAACTCATGAATCCTATAACATGAATGAATGAACACAAAAAAACATTGTTGTATGAGAGAAGCCAGACACAAAATACTACATATTGTATGTTTTTGTTTATATGAAATGCCCAGAAAAGGCAAACTTACATAGAAACAGAAAACAGCTCGGTGATTGCTTAGAGCTTGGGGGTAGAACTGGTGATTGAATAGTCATGAAGAAAACATCTGGGGTCACAGGAGTGTTGTAAAATTATATTATGGTGGTATTTTCAAAACTTTGTTATTTACTAGAATTTATTGACTAATACCAGTGGTGAATTTTCTAGCAGTTAAATTATACCCTAATTGAACAAAAATGAATGGAAGGAGTTCTTTTACATTTTTACCTCTTGTGTCCTCTAGTCCTTTAGTTCTTTGAGACTGAAGCAGCTCTTTTGATCATATCTTTGAAAGCTTGTATCACTTGCTTGTTTCTTAGCGTGTAAATGAAGGGATTCATGACTGGGGCAACTGAAGTCGTGAGCAATGACACCATCTTATTCATGGCGACCCCTTCCTTTGCATGTGGTTTAATATAGATGAAGATGCAGCTTCCATATGTGATAGAAACCACAATTATATGAGAAGAACAAGTGGAAAAAGCTTTTTTCCTTTGCTGGGCGGAAGGGAATCTGAGAATGGTCTTGATGATGTATGTGTAGGACAGAATCACACACACCAAGGTGAAAATGAGTGTCAGCACTGCCAGGACCAAGACAAAGCGTTCTATAAACTGTGTATCTGAGCAGGCAATCTTCAGGATGGGGGCAGCATCACAGCCAAAGTGATCTATGACATTGGAATCACAAAACTCAAGTTGAAAGCCCATAATATAGGGTGGGAGGACAATGATCAGTGCTAACATGTAACAGCCAGTAAGGAACTTGATGCAGACTCTGTTGTTCATGATGCTCATGTAATGCAGGGGCTTGCAGATGGCTACATAGCGGTCAAAGGACATGGCCGTCAGGAGAAAAAACTCAGTCGCACCCAGGACGACAACAAAAAATAATTGAGCGGCACAGGGATTATAGGTCACTGTGTTGTCACCAGTGGCAAGGGTATATAGGTATCTGGGAATACAGACTGTGGTGAAAGAGACTTCTAGAAAAGAAAAATTCCGGAGAAAGAAGTACATAGGAGTTTTAAGACGGGGATCTATAAATGTGAGGGTGATGATGGTCAGGTTTCCAACGACACTCAGTAGGTAGGTGATGAGCAAAAAGATGAAAAGCAGAATCTGTAGATTTGGGTCATCTGTTAGTCCCACGAGGATATATATAGTTGACACTGTATAATTTCTCATCACTGACCTCTGACTTCTTCATGTTCTGTGGGTAAAACAAGGCATAGATTAGATGTAAGTGGGGATCAAATAAATTATTAGCAAGAACAGAGTAAAAATGCCAGGAGAGCCAATGTTATTATATTTGATAATATGATTGCAGTGCTAGCTGGTGTTACCCTGAAATCCATACAATAGTATGGCCGGAAGAGCTCGTATTAAAAATTCTTATCATTTTTTTATCATTATAATAAGTTTATGGTACAGGAGCTCCTAGATCAAACAGTCAAAAACCTGGAGAACAACACCTGGAAGGGAATCTCTTCCAGACTACATCAGTCAGGTGAAAAGAAAAACAAAAACACTCTCAGGAACCATATAATGGCAGCAGAAGAGCTGCACTGCACTTCTGATTGGGACATATACTCTGGAACTAGACTGTTTGGGATCAAATTGTATTTATTCTGTATCTGATTTTAGGCAAGTTATTAACCTCTGTGCTTCAATTTCTTCATAAGTAAAGTGTGGAGAATAATTGAAACTTACATAAGGCTGTTAAGGAGTTAATATACTTAAACCATTTAGAAAATGTCTTAACAAGCACTTGATAAGGGCATACTTACATTATTATAATTACATGCAAAGTTTTAGAACTAATGGTGACCATCCTGGTCATAAATACTACATATCAACTTTTGGTGCAATGTAGATAGAAGATGTGAAGTCTCTAAAACCTCTTTCCTTAGTTTCTGTGTTGTTTCTCCCCCTAACTCCACAGCCAAATATACTCATTTAAAATAACAATTGCCTTTCTGTTTTCTTCACTTTCAAAATTGCGGTGTATTGAAGATTGTCATTCTTCTCCTTCAATCCCTTCAATGGCTTCCTTCTGTACTTGGAATAAAACCCAAGCTCCCTACTTTTGCCTGCAAATTCCCACATCATCTGGCCCCTGCCTCTCTCTCCATCCTCAGATTTTCACCTCAGTCAGCATGTCCTGGTTACAGTGGCCTTTTTCAGTCCCTCCCCTATCACAACTTTTCTTTATAATTTTTTAGAACTCACCATAACCGTAACTTACTCAGACAGGTCCCACTTGGCTATGCTTTTCAAAACAAGCCTTCTACAAAGTTGGGGTTTCAGTAGCACGTTCTGTTTTTCTTATGCTAGTCCATTTCTCTTTGTGCTTACCGTATTTTCTTTTCAATGCATTAGTTTTTGTTTGCTTACTAGACTGCATAGTCATAAGAACACAAGCCATGTTCGTTTTGTTCACTATTATACTTTCATGGTACTGCCTAACCATGTGTTTGGCACTCAGTAGAAGTCACTGAGCACTTTGTTTGTGAAAAACAACTGACTGATTACACTTTATCTGAAACACATTCATTTGGAAGGCTTGCATCCGTTTCTATTTAGTTACCTCCAGTAAGGTTTCTAAACTTATGGAAGCTTTTTGTGATATCAGTAAGGTTAAAAGAATCATTTTTGGATAGGAATCCTGTAAACTGACAGTAAGCCTGTTTGGTTGGGTATAAAGAGAGTAAATCAAGACTTATAATTTTCACATTATTATATAGTTCAAAGTGCAGACCTAGTTTATGGAAATGGGAGGCTAGAAGATTGAATTCCATGGGATTTGTCCCAGTGCTTCATACTCTGTATCCCTAATTTTCTTCTAGGAGGCTGTGCTGGAAAGTTAGTTCCTGGATAAGCAGAGTGCAATTTCTTAGATCATTTTGTAGCTGGTGTGGCGGGGGGGTGGGGGGGAGGGCTTCAGGTTTGTGGCTTTAGAGTCAGTTAGATCAGGGTGCTAAGAATGCTTTTTCTTTCTTCAGTTTCATCATCCATAAAATGCAATATTATCTCCCTCATTGAATTGCACTGAGGATTAAATACAAAACTCTTAGTATAGTTTTAGACACTGTATCAATAAATATTATATGAAGCCTGAAGGCTTTTACTTGTATAGGAGTTGTTCCTGCCATGGTGATTGATACTCTTCCTTCCTGGGTTAAGCAAAGTTTGGTTTCCTTTCCACTCTTTCCTTCGCGGCATCTGTAGTTCTGTCTGCTTTATTAGCTCTCCACGACTTCCAGAAAGTTTTCTACATACTTTGATATTAAATTCAAATTGAAAAGGACTTCTTAAATCTCATAAGTAGTACTTCCTTGGCAAGTTGATCATTCATTCTTAATAGAGCTCTTGCTAGTTGTGATACATTGTGTGTTCTTTTCTAAATCTATTTAGTATTTACCATTTAGTCTTTGCAGTCTGTAGAATAGCATTGTGACAAAATATATTTATTCAACTACCTCTCTTTGAACTCACTTTAAATTCTCTTCTGGGCTGTCTTTGTGCCCTGACCTTTCAAAACATTATGCCAGTTGAGAATAACTTTGTTCAAATTGCTGTCCTAATTTAGCCAAGTCTTTCACACTCTTCTTGTGTCTCCTTGTGTATCTGTTAACAAATACAACTCAGCCTTGGTGGATACTAATCCTCTTTATGTGAAATTATTATCTATGGATTATGAACATGTAGATATAATCCTAAATATAGAAAACATTATTAACTGTATTTTGTTGAATCCCTGAATTTTTAGGTTGAGAACAGCTGGTTGGAAGTTGTTAGTGGCGGGAAAATAAATTTATGTTTCTTGAATCCTAATTACATTTTTTTTGTTATGCAAATGTAGGAAAAAAGTTTTAGGAGCATGTTTTTTGATTCATTTTTTTCTAACTCTAATGTGTTTTCTAGCTTATGATGATAAGTAGCAACCTGTTTCTGTCCCTAAATCACTATAACTTTCCTAGAAAACTTAATGAGTAATTTACTTAATTACATTAATAAAAAATTAAGAACAACCACTTAAAGAATGTATGTTATCATTCAAAAACCTGCTCTAAGCTTACTTTCTTGTAAATTTGGAAAATGGATCAACACCGAGCTTTCAAAATCTTGCAATAAGACTGAGCTATCAATTCTAGAGGTATTTTGTTTTTAATAAAAAAATATATTTCTGATGAGATTCTATCAGATAACAGATGCTTCTGGAAAAGAGATCTATTTTTCTACCTTCATATTAATTTGCAAATCTAACTAGGATAACTTTTAACATTTCTAGAACACTGTGTCCCAGATACTGTGCTAAACACATTACATGGTTTATCATGACTAATCCTGACAGCAACTTCCTGAGATATGTGGTATTATAATTCGCATCTTATAGATGATGAACTGGAGGCCATAAATTTTAGGCAACCCAAAACTTATCCATCTAGTATCTTCTATCTAGGGTATGGTAAAGAAGGGCTATGAAAACAAGCAGTTTGCCTTCAGAGACTTAGTCCTAAATATTTCAAAATAGTGTATTGCCTTTTTTACCTGCCTCCTTCACTCACATACAAACTTTTCATGACTGGGAAAATGGCAAGGATGTGGGTATCTCCCTGCTCTTGTTTCCTCTCTATTTTGAGTAGAGAAACAATCTTGGTTGTGGTGCTACTCCTGCCTCAGCAAAGTGGGTCTGTCAGTTAACTATTTGCACCTAAATTAAAGCTAACAACTGACAGACTGGTTCTGCAACAATCTGTAATTAATCACACGGTAGCTACTCTAAGGCCATTTATCTGTACTCACTGTCTCCAGGGCTCCTGATTTCTCTCATTAAATGGAACAGGATTCTCCCTGAAGACTCCAATTAGGTTTTTACAAGAATGGTTTTCACTTGGTTGACATAAAATATATCCCACAAATAGCCTTGAGATGTGTTTCCCTTGAGTCTGGAAAAATTTGGGCTTTTTTCCCAGTCCCTGGTATGGTCTGTGCTCCACCATGGGTTTTCAGACAATGTTACAGGGAAGTGGAGCTACCTCTGGCTCTTGTTAACTATTAGCTAGTACCATCCCAGTAATGCAAAGTTCTCTTTCAGTAGTTAATTTTACTCCATATTTCAATCTTATCTGAAGTAAAAATTAATAAACTCTTACACAGTAGGCTATACATCAACTAATAGTCTAAGGGGCGGGGAGAATGTGTTGTGAATATACAGCCCGTTAAACAAGGTTATATCTTCAGCTTGGGGGATCAAATTGTGTAGTAAACATTGGGGGAGGCATTTTCATTGGATTGAGAAGAGGGTTTTCTCAGAACTTTTTGTAGGTGACTGAATCTTCTGTAACAAACTATAGAAATGATCCCTGAAAGACAGTCTTACTGTATCCTCTGTAAATCATCTGTTTCTGTTCTTAACCCTTCTCCCTTCCATGAACATCATTCAAAGATCTGCAAAGTCATGTCACATATCATAGAATAAGGTTGTGTTTCAAAGTTATCTGATTTCTCACCTGGAATATTGACCAACATTATTTAAGAGCCAAGTCTGATTCATTTATTAACAACTTCTAGGCAGTGAATTATCTTTCATAACAAACTTAATCACACTCACCTCTCTGATGGCCCTTCATGGCTTCTGAGGGCACATTAACCACAAAGGTCCTCAGAGTGACTCAAACCTGGGCAGGAACGAATGACTTGGTGCAAGTAAGTATACACTATTCTTTTTGTGCACCCCCCACAACAGTACTCACAAAAATTGTGAGTGAAAATTCTCCTCAGCGACCAATGTCCATTAATTTTCAGTTACTTTTTCTCTTAAGAAAATTAAGAGAAACAAATTCCAAATATATCGCTCCATTCTGTTAGTAGGAAAAAGTTAACGCTAGTGGGAAAAAAGTTATAAACTGGAAATTCAGTAGAAACTGATAGGAACTCTCTAGAGTTTGGAAAATTGATATTCTAGCTTTTCTGAATAGGGAAGCTGGCTTCTCCTAAATTTTACCTTTACAAGAACAGCAATGGTTATATCCATTAAGCTTGCAACAGGTGTGGAGGGATCAACTGGCTGAACAAACAAAAGATTCCTTTGGGAGCCCAAGTTTAAAAGTCACTAATTAATCTACAGTATAACAAACTGGAATGAACTCTTTCAAATAAAATCTTTAAATAAGTGTCAGTGGGGAGAATGTCTTTGGAGACAGGAAGATGCAACAATAGGTCATGAACAAAACAATAAGTCAGATGACAGGTCTTCATGATCTCCACATTGAATAGGAATATTTCAGCTGAACTCAAGGGAAAATGTTCAGAATTCCTTGAGGGAAGCCAGATTTGGATGAAGTCCTATCACCCCCCCAAGTCACAGCAGAAATAGTTCCCTCTTGCTCTCTCCTCTAACAGCTTTCCCTCCTGATACCATCCTTCGCAAAAGACATCACAAATAATGAGATGAATTTGTTTTCCCATGTTTGGCCTAAGCATCAATGTCAGTTGCTAACCAACCCAAACAAAAATTGATGTAAATAGTTCAGTATAATAATTTAATGCTTTTATTTGTTTTTCATTCATTCAATCAGTAAAATTTTATAGAATATTTTCTTAATTCAATATAATATTTTATATTTGATTGGGGAGGATAAATATGAGTGTATCTAATGTTACATAAAACATAGTTAATGTTTTAGCTAAGTAGATAACAAGCTCATCTTTGGCATAGTACTGTGCCAAGTGCTCTATGAATGTTGTCTCATATAATCTTTGCAACAACCCCATGGGAGGGGGTTGTATGACTATACCCATTTTACAGATGAAAAATCGAGTTGAGAGATTAAATATGGTTTGCTAGTATTGTGTTGTTGACTTTTGCATCTATGTTCATCATGAATGTTAGCTTGTAATTTTCTTTTTTTTTTGTAATATCTTTGTTTGGCTTTAGGATTAGGGTAATGCTGGTCTTGTAAAATGAGTTTGAAAGTCTTTCTTTCTTTGAAACTTTTTGGAAGAGTCTGAGAAGGACTGGAATAAGTTCTTTAATGTTTGGTAGAATTCATTAGTGAAGCCATCTGGTCCTGTATTTTTATTTGATGGGAGACCTTTTATTTCTGAATTCAATATTGCATTTAAAGAATTATTTACCATGAGCAAGTGGGATACATCCCTGGGATGTTAAGATCATTGGACATATGTAAATCAACAAATGGGATTCAAAAATGAAGGAGAAAACCTATATAGTCATCTCAATAGATGCAGAAAAAGCATTTGACAGAATTCAATATCCTGTCAAAAAACTGTCCAAAAGTTAGGTATAGAAGAAATGCATTTCAACACAATATAATCCATTTATAATAAACACGCAGCTAACATGCTCCACGTTGAAAAGCTGACAAATTTTTCCTTTAAGATCAAGAACAAAACAAGGACACTTCCTCTCATTGTTCCACTCCGTATAGTACTTAATGTTCTACCTAGAATAATTAGGCCAGAAAAAGACACAAAGCTATCCAAATAGGAAATTGTCTCTTCTTGGAGAAGACATGATCTCATACAGATAAAACAGTAAAGATTCCACCAAAAGAACTTAGAACTGACAAATTTGGTAAAATTGCAGGGTACAAAATAAACATGCAAAAATCAGTAGCATTTCTATACACTTACAATGAACTACCAAAAAAAAAAATCACATTTATAATAGCATTAAAAATATAAAGTTTGTAGGAGAAAATTTGGCCGAGGAGGTAAAATACTTGTATATAGAAAATAACAAAACATTGATGAAAAAAGATGAAGATGGGCCACATAAATGAAAAAATATTCTATAGTCATGGATTGGAAGGATTAATATTGTTAAAATGTCCACACTACTCAAAGTGATCTACAGATTCAAAATAATCTCTATCAAAATTCCATAGAGATTACATTGAATCTGTAAATCACTTCGAGTAGTGTGGACATTTTAACAATATTAATTTGGGTGAATGATGGGATCACACCTGTGGTGCATAATGCAAGGGTGCTTGTCAGATTTATTAAGTATAGTGTATAAATGTCTTAACACAATAATTAAGTAAATGAGATGAGGTTTATATTAACCAGTGTGATGTAAATGCTCCTAATTCTATATGAAATCAGCACATTGTACCCCATGCATGCATTAATGTATACATGATCTATGCGTTTATGATTTAATGAAAAAGAAAAAAAAATTTCAATGGAATTTTTTCACAGAAATAGAAAAAAAAATTGAAAAATATATATGGACCCACAAAAGACCCTGAACAGCCAAAACAACCTTGAGTAAAAAGAACACATTGTGCCCCATGATTGCACCAATGTACACAATTATGATTTAATAAAAATTAAAAAAAAAAAAAGAACAAAGCTGGAGGTATCACACAATTGGGTCTCAAAACGTACTACAAACCTATAGTAATCAAAACAGCATGGCACTGGTGTAAAAATAGACACATTAATCAGTGGAACAGGGTAGAGAGCCCAGAAATAAACCCACATATTTACAGTCAATTGATTTTTGATAGAGATACCAAGAATACACAATGGGAAAAAAGTCTCTTCAATAAATGGTGTTGGGATAACTGGATATCCACATGCAGAAGAATGAAATTAGATGTTTAGCTCACCTCTTATATAAAAATCAACTCAAACAAATTAAAGACTTAAATATAAGACCTGAAACTGCACAACTGCACAACTACTAGAAAAAATCACAGGGAAGAGGCAGTATGTGTGTCTTCTACAGAGGGGAAACAAAATAGTAAGCACATTCTCACATTTAAAAAAATATTTGGGTTTCTCAGGCAAGTAATGGCTTCTCCCAAGACCCATAGGTCTGCTGCCCAACTGGAGGAAGACCATAGTAGAGGCTGCAGAGAAGTCTGGGGTGTAGGTTATGAGGACCATAAGGATTGTATCCTAGAGCCACTTTCCCTGCCATAAAGTCCAGGTGGCACCACCACTTTAGAAGATTCTCCATCTGTGCCTTGTATTTTCTGTGAAGAACATTTTTCTGTGGCTGAACAAGACAAACTTCTAAAGCACATGATTATTGAGCATAAGTTTGTCAAAGCCAATTTGGTTGCTGATTTCCAAAAGTACACTTTATACTGGAAGAAAAGATTCACTGAACAACCCATCACAGATTTCTGTAGTGTGATAAGAATCAATTCCACAGCTCCATTTGAAGAACAAGAAAATTATTTTTTGTAATGTGATGTTTTACCAGAAGATAGAATTCTTAGAGAGGAGCTTCAGAAACAGAGAATGAAAGAAATTCTAGAACAGCTGCAGCAAGAATGAAATGATATCAATTTTCATGGCATTTGTATGTTTTGCAATGGAGAATTCCTTGGAAACAGATCCATTCTTTTGAACCATATGGCCAGAGAACATGCTTTCAACATTGGATTACCAGACAACACTGTAAACTGCAAAGAATTTCTGTGTTATGTTACAGAAAAAGCTTGACAGTTTGCAGTGTTTGTACTGTGAGAAAACTTTTAGGGACAAAAACACACTTAAAGATCACAGGAGGAAAAAACAGCATCGTAGGATCAATCCTAAGAACAGAGAATATGACTGATTTTATGTCATCAACTACTTGGAACTCAGAAAATCATGGGAAGAAGTTCAACTGGAAGATGATTGGGAGTTGCTAGACCATCAGGAAGAGGACTGGTCTGATTAGGAAGAACACCTTGCCTCTGCTGTCTGCTTATTTTGTGAAAAGCAAACAGAAGCAATTGAGAAATTGTATGTCCACATGGAGGATGCACACAAATTTGATCTTCTCAAAATAAAATCAGAACTTGAATTAAATTTTTATCAGCAAGTGAAACTGGTCAATTTCATTCGGAGGCAAGTTCACCAGTGTAGATGTTATGGCTGCCACATGAAGTTCAAATCCAAAGCAGACTTAAGGACTCACATGCAAGAAACTAAACATACTTCACTGCTTCCTGAG
>CAUYRH010152623.1:0-11770 GCA_963574655.1 Perodicticus potto
GGTCACCAATTTCTGGGATCACACTTACGGTGCATCTTACAAGGGTACAAGTGAAAATTACTAAATGTAGAATATAAATGTCTTCATATAGTGATTAAAAGGCCAGGAAGGCTATGTTAAATAGTTCAATGAAAATATTTCAGACTGTATATGAAGTCTGCACATTGTGCCCCATGATTGCACCAATGTACACAATTATGATTTAATAAAAATTAAAAAAAAAAGAATGAAGGCTAAGAGTGCAATATGAAAAGCTTATAACAAAAAGTCTAACTTGTCTTCGCACTAGTGTGCCCTCCAGACAGAACTGTCAACCCAATTTTGTGGACCTAGTACCAGTGGTTGGGAATTATTACATGAATGAAAAACACCCCAAGAGCTCCCATAGCCCCATTTTGCATTTTCCTGGCCGCTGAGGCTCTGAATGACAAATTTGATATGATCTATCCAACCTTCATGGTTTAAGGATAGGATTTCTAAGGCAAAATAAAACCACCACGAAATACCACTTTTCCCATATATCATGGTTAAGATTGAAAACATTGATGAACAGCTACCTTTAATGAGGGTGAGGGAAATAGGCACCCAAAGACTACTGGTAGAACTATAAACTGCAACAATCCTTCCTGGAGGGCAATTTGAAATCTGTCTCAAAATTTCAAATGTATATTCACTGACCCGGCAATTTCACTTCTAAAAATACACACTAATAATCAGACAAGTGTTCAGACATAGTACACATACAAGGTATTCTATCAATAACAGAAAATAATAGAAACCCAAAAAGTGCATCAGTAGATCTGGAAATGTTTTGGGACACCATGCAAAGAAGTACAGTGCGGTCATTAAAAATAATTGTACTGTCTATTTTAAGTTAGATGGAAGAAATATGCAATGTACTGGTCAATGAAGGAAGCAAACTACTAAATGGCCACCCGTGCAAAATATTCATTGAGAAATGCAAATTATTCCTTAAGAAAAACTCTGAAAAGTTCTCCTCTAAAACACAAGCAATAGTTATCCTGGCATGCGGATTTACAACTTTACAAAATTATCTGGATATTTAAAAGATGTATTGTTTTCTGTCACTAATTTGAAAAATACAGATAATATTCAAATTTCATACACATATACAGCTCTTAAATGATTTTAACTTTTCTGAATTAGGCATTGACTCAGACAAAACGGCCTTAGGACATCAAAATCAGATTTTTATACATCATCGCATGAATGTTTTGAAAATCCCTCTAACATGCAAGAACTTTGTTTAAAAGTATCATGTGGTTGGGCGGCGCCTGTGGCTCAAAGGAGCAGGACACTGGCCCATATGCCAGAGGTGGTGGATTCAAACCCAGCCCAGACCAAAAACTGCAAAAAAAAAAAAAAAAAGTATCACAAGATTTATCTGAGCAGCAGTGTTCATTTAATTATCATAATTAGTTTGTATTTTTTCCATTAATTTATAAGACAGTGGGAATTAGAAATGAATATACTAATACATTTAATAAATAATTTTTCCATAGTTACAATTGAGAAGAAATAATAATTATCAGCTATGTTGAACAAGTAAAATACAAAATCTCAGACCTGTGCTGAAATTAATTCAGACATTTACTACATGAATGAATGGACTGAGCTCTATTTCTCCAATGAAAAGTTTCCCTTCTCAACAGGCTGGGGTCTTAGACACTGCTGAGCATGTCAAAGCCATGTGACCTCACTTCCAACATCTGGACCTCCCCCCTCCCTCCCACACCTAACCACCTCTCCTACTCAGACACAAAGTTGGTTGGAACAAGATTCAGTCATGCTAATGAGAGTCTTTCCAAGGGATTTAGAATAGAGCACTCGAAGTTGGTCCTAGTTGATGCCTTGGGAGTTTGGATGCCATTTTCCAACTTGATTCCCAGAAAAAAACATCAGAGATGAGAAAAAAAATTATGTATGGAAAGGAAGAAACTGGCTTATTTTGTTTTCCCAAGTTCTCTCACCGGGCATAACTAAACTTCCTGTTTAGTTTCTGGAAGATGCCATATATTTTTTTTCCATACATTCTCCTTTGATTTAAGCTAAGGTTGTGTGGTTTTCCATTATTTGCAACTGACTAATGTGTGGTGGGGAAATTCTGAAATGGCTCCCAAGGACTTTTGACATCTGATACTCACACCCTTGTGTAATCCATTCTTCTGGAGTGTGGACTCAACTTACTGGCTTGCTTCTAATTAAGAGAGTAAGGCAGAAATGATGGGCACTAAGTTAAGCATCTACTGGTTTCTGTCTTATGTTCTCCCTTCCCTTCCCTTTCCTAATTCCCTTCCCCTCCCTTTCCTCTCCTCTGTCTGTCTTTCAGAATCCAGCCCTCATGTAGGGAAGTCCAGACTACCCTGCTGGGAGGTATCCCAGCCAACTAACAACACGATGTGAATGAGCGTCTTGGAAACAGACAGTCCAGCACTAACCAAGGCTTCAGATGACCCAGCCCACGCCAATATTTTCACTGCAAGAGAGAGACCCTGCATCATACCCGTTCAACTAGGCAACTCTGGGAATCCTGACCAATATAAACTATGAAATAATAAGTATTTGTTGTTTAAGTCCCTGAGATCTGAGGTAATTTAATATGCTGCCATAGAATACAAATACAAAATCCCTTGCTAAAATAATTCTATATTCTAAAAGAAATATTCGAAAACAAATATCAGCAAAACGTTGGAAACATAACATTGAAAATTAGGTTGAAAATGTGAGAGTTCTGACTTGAAATTAAGTCTGGACACATTTTCACAAAGATCAGATTATTAAGGCAGAGAAATACACAAAACTATTTTCATTTCGAATTTATGTACATTTATACAAATATAATGAGCCAACTATATCATGAAATTGCAGTTTTATAATATTTCAGATTAAGGGAAACTACTGATCCTTAGGTACAATATCAATGAGATTTAAGTTGTTGAATTAAAAGTCAATGAATGAATAAATTCTCCAGCAATAATCCTGATTTTCCACTCTATAATTATTCATCAATACAGGAGCTTTACTATCCCCAGAGAACTCTTGGTTCGAACAGGAGCATTTGAACCTGTTAATCTGTGTGTAAACTACAGGCATTAAAGGAAAAGATCTGAAGAGCCACTGGCCTGAGGTGACACTAACCTAATTCAATAGCTTTTGGAAGTGTGAAAAGGAAAGGTTTAACATAAAAACGAGAAAGTATCATAAAGTCTTAAAGGGGTTTTTCATTATTATTTTAATTCCCTTTGGAGAGAATCACTTTTCTTGGATTTGTTTTTGTTTGTTAAAAAGGGAGAGACACATCCTGAAGTGGTTTGAAGGTGAGGGGACTTCTGATAAAAAAGGTCTCAAGCTGTTAAGAATGTACTTCATAATTGCTGAATCTCAGGAATCATGTTGCTTTGGTAAAATTGGAAGAGCAAAGCAAGGTAAGAATACTTAAAACAATGAGCCACGTGTCGGAAAAAAACATATTAAAAAATGAGTGGAAATATTAAACTTAGAAGAATACAAGTAGCGTGACAGTATTATAACACAGAGAGAAAAATCAACAAGAAATACACAAATGTCCTGGAGACAACGTTAGAATAGCCAGTGCCTAGAGGTAACATATTCAGGCACGACAATCAGGTAAACGCAGATCCTTGCAAACTCCAAGCCCTAGACATCAAAACAGCAACATTTTATGAAAGGTGACAGGAGAGCATGAAAAACAGTTATTTATTCACTAATTAGAGAAAATGGGAAGGCATGGTGGGTGGGAATGGGGACAACACAAATCTCACTCATCTTAGGTAACTTTATTTTTGAAACAAATATGCTTAACTTACCAGCTCAAAAATGTTATAGAATCCACTCTTTTGTGTTTGTGCGGGCATCTTATTCACAAAATACATTGTTTTTGTTTAATGTCTTAATATAAAACACGAGTATTATCTGGAGGAAGAGGACCAGCTAACTCGGGAGGCGGGGGCAAGAGAATCGCCTAAGCCCAGGAGCTGGAGGTCGCTGTGAGCTGTGTGAGGCCACAGCACTCTACCGAGGGTGATAAAGTAAAACTCTGTCTCCAAAAAATAAAAATAAAAAAACAAAAAACAATTATGAAGATAAATGCCACAATGCTTACTTCTGGGTGACACATTTATAGGTAAATATCTTCTATGTGTTCTACGCAATTTTTTAAGGAAAAATAAATAAATCACTTTAAAATGGTTTATGTTCTAAAATGCAAACTGGAGAAATCCTGAAAGACAGAGGCCTTATTTCCATCTAGGGGTGTTACATGGTCCCCTGTGAAAATAATTTGTTTGCCTGTCACCCGTCATAAGAGAAGTCAGAAAGCTTGGTAAGGAGAAGATCCATTTTATCTGTATCGTGAAATTAGCCTTGCTATGGAATGCACTTGGAAAGAACGTACCTCAAAAGCTACTAAGCTCTTCAGGGTCATGGTTTGCTGTTTCTCACTAACTTCCTTTCATTTTCTGTGCCTCAAATGACAAAACTATTCTCTCGATGCCCCCATCTCAGGGACAGACATCTCCTCAAAGATCTTTGTCTTTGCAGTTCATACTAATTTATAAAAGGCACCTCTCAAATATTTTCTCTTCTGTGAGAATTATTCATTTTAAAAAATGAGCAGGAAATTTAGGTGAGCGTCCCTGTATAATCTATTCCCGTCATGAGCCCTCGAGATGATACAGGAACAGAGAAAGGACGTGAACAGTGCTGTCAATTAAAACCTCATATTATATAGATTGTGCACTTGCCCAGGAATATTTTTCCCTCGGCTCACGGCGTGATTTTTTTTTTCTCATAAAAGCAGGCGGTATTCTTTTAGCTTTTTCTTTGCTTTTTATAAGAATGCTTTCATCACTTATAATACTTGGGCCCAGGAGGCTATTGGCCAGATGGATTTCCTGAGTCTATTAGGCTTACAATCCGAGAGCAAATGAACATTTCTTATCTCTTTCTCCAAACAACACACAGACACACACACACACTCAGTGTAAATTAAACCTTTTTTTCTCTCTTTTTTTTTCTTTTTAAGAGACAGAGTCTCACTTTGTCGCTCTCAGTAGAGTGCTGTGACATCACAGCTCACAGCAACCTCCAGCTTTTGGCTTTAGGCGATTCTCTTGCCTCAGCCTCCCAAGTAGCTGGGACTACAGGCACCTGCCACAATGCCTGGCTACTTTTGGTTGCAGTTTGGCTGGGGCCGGGTCCGAATCCACCATCCATGAAACTTTTAAATTACTAGATAACTGTGGCCCTGGCACTTCCGAGGACCGACTTTACCTTCTCATTTGCAGAACCATGCCAAAGAAGGAGGTGCCATCTGCAATATCAATATGCCATTCAATATACCTCTCCCCGCTTTGTATAAAAGAATTTACAAATGGAGCAAAATACCTATTCGCCCTACCAAGGGGATACAGAGATTTGGGGGCTTTCTTGCTTCTCTTCTCGGTGTCTACTGTCCTCCCAGCCTCCGTTCCAGGCCTGTGAGAGTCCAGCACCCAGCAAACCCGTCCCAGCTTTTATTTTGCCGTGGATAGATTTATGTTCCTTTCTTTGTCTATATCATACACCAGCCGCTCACTCCGCACTTGGCTTTGGCAAACACAAATGATGTCATTCCTAATTCCTGCCACTTTCTCCTCTTCATTCCGTGCCTCTTATTTCTTCTCTTCTCCAACTCTTATAATTTTTCTACTTTACAGCCAAAAAATAGTAAGAATTGAGTAAAACTATGTAGTTCTCACTCACCAGGGTATCCTGACCCACCTCCGTGTTACCCCATGGCAGGTTTCTGTCTCTGCTCATCGTCTGTACCCCTTTCTCCAAGATTCCAAAGGCCAAAACCTCCACCCATGTCATTCCCTTTTTGTTAATCACTTGTGCAATCTGAGGTCTCAAAAAGGCCGTTCTCCCCATAGCTAATATTTTTGTGCATTTCTTATCTACTAACAGCAATAAATACAAAATTACAGCTGTAACTTTTGATATATATTTGAGTTAAAAAGACTTTGTCAATATTTAATCTACAAGGTACTACTATGATTTAATATTTCTCATGAGTCATATGAAGAACAAAATATTTCCATTTTGTGCTAAAACCTGAAGCACATCAGAATAGTAAGGAAGGGTAATGGTTCCTCTCATTCAGTAATTCATTTGGAACCTAGATTTCATTTACAAATCATTCTTCATTTGGAAAACACTGTGGCAGGTTCTATGGATATAATTGGTAAAGCCCTAAGGGTATGGTCTACAAAATAAAAGTAAAACGATTTAGGACTTCCTGAGGACAACTTTGGAGATGAAAGATGAGGTTTACGGGTATGGAAAAATCAAGAATGACGAAGAAAGATCTAAATGGGAGAAAGACCCTAGAAATTTATGTGAACTCTGAGCCCAAGGACGCTTATGATCAGTCTGTGATTAGATGATAGCATTGTGATACTGTGAAATACATGTGTGTGTGTGTATATATATCAGGGTAGATGATAACTATTTTAAATATACATAAAAATGAACATTTTTTCTATTTTAAGTATATAATTTCACCTGAAGTACATTCACATTATTGCATAACCAATCTCAGAGTTCTTTACACATTGAAAAACTGAAACTATTAAAATGTCTGTCCCTATGAATTTAATAACTCTACCTACCTCGTCTAAGTGGAATTATACAGTATTTATGTCTTTGTAGCAGGCTTAGATCACTAAAACGTCCTCAAAGTTCATTCATATTGAAACATGTGTCAGAGTCTCCTTCCTTTTTAAGGCTGAGTAATATTCCATTTTACGTGTTGACCACATTTCGTTTCTGTTCTTCTGTTGAGAGACTCTTGCTCCCTCTTGGCCACCATGAATAACACCGCTGTGAACATGGGTCTAAGATGAGACTTTTGAACAGGAGTCAATCCCTCAACCTGGATGGAGTAAGAGATAAAACACTGATCCCCAAGAACAGCAGGTCTCAGCCTGTGGGCCGCGACCCCTTTGTAAGCATAAAAATACATCGTGGTATTAGGAAGGTTGAGAACCGCTGGACTAGAGAGTCAACTCTGAAAGAAGGAAAAGCAGCCATGGGAGTTACACACATGCAACGTTTTTTCTGTTACATACAAGCATCACTTAACTTTTTTTTGTTGAAAACTTATTTTCATATAAAACTATATATCCAGGTAGACCCCCCCACTTCAGTGTTTAGTAGGCATCTCAAGCTTGACCTGCTCCCCGAGTCCAAGTCCACTTGGCGCTCTGCGCTTGGCAGTCAGGGTACCTGCATCTTCTCCGTTGCTTAGGCCAAAAGGCATCATGCCACCTGCTACTCGTCTCTGATTCCTTCGTCAGTAAATCCCATGCATTGCATTTTCAAATTCTATCCTCATCCCAGCATGAGTCTCAGCTGCTGTCATCTCTTCTTCCCATCCTTTCAGTAGCCCCCTGTCTGTCACTGTTTTTGCCCCCATCTGTCTGTCTATTCTCAATATGGCAGATAGAAGCATCGCTTTTAGCCTTAAGACAAATCTTACTGTGCACCTGCTTGGTCCTTCAACAGCCTCCCTCTCTGGGTAAAATCTAAAGATCTTGCAAAGGCCTCTCAATCCTTATATTTTCTGATTCCCTGTTCCCTCTCTGAAGTCACCTCCTCCCTCCTCACATGGGTTCAGCTCACTTACCTCTCTTTGGTCCATTGAATATGCCAAAAATCACACCACTGACTTTAAATGCTCTCCCCCTTAGATCATCCATGACTCCCCTTTGCTCCTCCACTAAAGATGCCTTTCTTATAAGTTCTTTCCCTGGAAACCATATTTTCAATTGCAATTTACTCATTCTCTGGAACACTCTCTGTCCCTCTTGTCTGGCTTTCATTGCACTTACCACCACTCATTATATATTATACACTTAAGTTATTTTTCTTGAACAACTATTTCCCATCTCCAGGAAGAATGCTTATGCAGGGCTCAGATTTTATCTGTTTTGCTTACTGCTATATCCTCAGCAGGGCGTGGTACCTCATGCCTGGTAGATGCTTAATAGATTTTGTTGTTGAATTAATTAAATTTGTATGAATGGGTGAATGCACAAATGAATAAATGAAAGTTTTAGGAAAACAGAAAAGATGAACAAAACTGTTGTAAAAAGTGGAAACCAACAAACATCACCTGGGATTCTTGTAATGTACTCGGCTGACAAAATATAAAGATGTCATGTCAAGTAAGTGGCAGTTAAGAAATTATGAAGAAAGGAAAGAGGCAAACTGCTTTGACTATATGACTATGGAGATGTACATGGAAATGTGAACACAATCAATTTCTTAAATAATTTTAATCTTACACGTTGAACAGAGTTTGTGTTGAATCAAGCCACCTGTGACATATGGATGTCTGCTTTAGTCAATTCACAAGAGCAAAAATTTTCTTAGACCCTGTAAGATGGTGAACAAATGACTCAGGACATGCCAATAGTGTTCCCGTTTGTCAATGGACTAAAGAGAGATGGAGAAACAAATAAGAAGGAATTTTTTTTTTAACGGCCAAAGTCTTCCGGCCAACTCCTGTCCCAGACCTCACCAGTAGCAGCATTTTTAAATGCAGTCACTGGAGAAAATATCATTCAAGTTTTACTAATTTGATCTGTTTCTTCATTATAAGCTACTTTTAAATTACTTTCAGGAACTGCTGTATATCCTTTTGCTTCAAGGCACATGGATGGATATTCTTTTATGACTCTATTCTGTGTTTCCAAAGTATGTTGATTCTTAGATAATATTAATGCAAGCAGAGACCTGCCCTTTCCAACTTTTGACATATATTAAGCCATCGCCTTTGCGATCTCAAACCTCATCTAGAATTGCATTGAACTTTTTATGAGTTAGGAAAATCCTGGTTCTCTCAAAGGAATTCTGTTCAGATCTCCTTATTGTCATCTATGTTTTTCTCTTCTTATTATCTTCATAATCTTTTAATTATTTATTAGGCTTTTATGGCATCTCGCCTCTAAAGAGAACAAATACCATATGGAGGGTTCTGAGCAGGGAGATTTTATAAACATTTTCTAACCACTTAGGCTACATTAGCAAGGCAACCATGAAACCACAGAAAAAGCTTAAGTAACTGATGTGGGGAAAATAAAGATGAAAGGAAAGGGAAAAAAAGTTGTGAGAGTAGGTGGCAACAAATTTGCATAATAAATCTGACTCCTTTAAAGCATTATTTTAAAATCATTTCATGTTCAATTATATATTCTAGGCATGCTGAGACCAGGACAGCAGAAAGATGTCTAAGGAATTTTAGGCCTTTTGTTATATACGTATGGTTACATGGGCTTCTATAAATAACTCAGTAAGAACTCAGGATCATCTCCGAAGAGCCCCATTCACACGACATCTTTGTTAGTGGCTTACCCTTACATAACATTCATCCTGGATCAGGCACTGTTCTAAACATAATCATAAATGCACTGAGTCCATACAACATCCTGTGAGGTAAACACTATCATTAGCCTCATTTCATAGCTAGGGAAACTGAGGCAGGTCTAGCTCAATCAGAAGCCATGCTATTTACCATTATGCTAAGTTCTAGATAGGTACAGTGTTACTCCAGATGATAGAAATAATGGAACCTTCTTAAATGACTTCCTTTCACTGCCTGTTTTCGTTGTTGTTGTTTTGACTTTGTAGTTCTTTTCCTCTTCATCCAGTCTTAAACTTATAATAAAAACACTTAGTGGTTTCATTTACATATTTTTAAAAAGTCTACTAGCCATTGCTTAATTATAGACCCTGAAGGAAATTACTGTTAAATTAATGCTGATTCACTTGGTTACACTTATTTTTAACTGCATATGTTTGTTCTATTGATCTTGAGGATTCTTTTAATCCTTAAAAAATGATTTATTATTTAGAGTGATTTGTCCTTTAACAAGTAAAATCTGACAAATAGAGGTTTAGAGAAATAGTGTACTAAGTTTCATTGTCCAGAAAAAAAAATTAATTTCATATACCATAGTGTCCCAGTCTTTTGGGTTTCTATGATAAAAAGCCATAAATTGGATTGCTTATAAACTACAAAAATTTATTTTTCATATTTCTGGAGATTTGAGGTCTGGAAGTTGGATGATAGCATGGTCGGGTTCTGGTGAGGGCCCTTTCCTGGTAAAAAAAGCTACTTCTTTTATCTTCACATGGCAGAATGACAGCAAGAGAACTCTAGAATCTCTTTTACAAGGGCACTAATCTCATTCATTAGGGCTGCATCCCATGACCTAATTACCTCTCAAAGATCCTGTCTCCTAATACCATCAAATCAGAAGGTAGTACTTTACCATATAAATTTGGGGGGGACACAATCTCTCAGTCCATGATATCCATATCTATGATTTAAATATCTTATTTGATATTACTTTAGTTAAAACTAAGCTATTGACAAGAAAAATATTGAATCCAATGATTTAAATTGCTGTGGCCAGAGAAAACAGATAAATGACATGGTTCAGCTGGATAAGTGAGAGTGTAATCATTCAAAGTGAGATTTATTTATTTATTTATTTATTTATTTATTTATTTATTGAGACAGAGTATCACTCTGTTGCCCTCAGGAGAGTGCCATGGTATAATAGCTCACAGAAACCTCAAACTTCCAGGCTCAAGCAATTCTCTTGCTTCAGCCTCCTAAGTAGCTGGGACCACAGGCGCCCACCACAACACTCGGCTATTTTTACAGATGAGGTCTCCCACTTGCTCGGGCTGGTCTCAAACCTATGGGCTCAGGCAATCTACCAGCCTCGGCCTCCCAGAGTGCTAGGTTTATAGGCGTGAGCCACTGTGCCCAGTTTCAAAGTGAATTTTAGATGGCAACTGAAAAACTTTTCCCCAACTGTTAAGTAATTGAGCATCACAAATTCAGTTTCTCCATATGCAGATTGAAATTTTGTTTCCACAAGTGGTATTGCCTACTATACTTGCTCTCCAACCCACTTTGTGCTCACCTGAGATCTAAAGTTTTCCGGCCACTTAGACTCCCATGCTTGGCCTGGCCACGGTGCTCACCGACACCCCTGGTCATGAGCTTCAACTTCGTTTATTCAATCCGTCCTTCAGTCACTCAAACAACAATGCTCAGGGACCACTTCCTCTTCCCAGAAGGAAGGAAAAGACAAAAGCAGAATTTCACAGCCTTTAGGAAGTCACATCTAACAGGAAAGTGGAGGGAAAAAGTACAACTTTCCACATCTGGACAGTCAAGTCACCGCTCAGAGACCATTCTGTTAACTATAGTTGAAATTCTTGTGCTATAATTGGGTTTTAGCCTTCATATGAAAGCTATAAATTAGCTCTATATTAGGGCTGAGTACATTTGATACTGTTTCTTCCATTCTTGAGATACTTTGCTAAGAAGAATATGTTCCAGTGCATCTTAGTAGGGTACTGGTGAAACTTATCAAATGTAGAGTATCAATGTCTTTATATAGTGATTAAGAAAATGCTATGAAGGCTGTCTCTCACAGTACGATCAAAATGTTTCTGATTGTATATGAAGCACATTCTGCCCTATGATTGCACAAATGTACACAATTATTATTTAATAAAATTTTTAAAAAAAAAAAAAAAAAGAAATTCTTCCTCGATGTTCCAGATTCTGAACTGTTTTCTTATTCAACAGACTAGGGATTTGACATTGCATTTTAAACTATAGTCTGCTAGATCGCGTGTCCCTGGAATCTAGGCAACTTTGTTT
>CAUYRH010152624.1:0-36180 GCA_963574655.1 Perodicticus potto
TTTTTTTTTTTAAAACAAAAGTTAACTTTGTTAATTGGAACCATGGATTTTTTTTTTTTTTTTTTGCTGTTGGATATACTAATTTTTAGTCTAAAATTGAATATTAAGTTGGTAATTTTTTTTTTTTTTTTTTTTTTTGCGACAGAGTCTCGCTTTGTCACCCTTTGACAGAGTGTTAGAGTGCCATGGCAGCATAACTTACAGCAACCTCAAACTCTTGGACTCAGGTGATCCTCTTGCCTCAGTTTTTCATTTATTAGTAGAGACAGGGTCTCACTCTTGCTCAGTCTGATGTCAAACTTGTGAGCTCAAGCAATCTGCTCACCTCGGCCTCCTAGAGTACTGGGATTACTGGATTACTGGATTACTGGTGTGAGCCACTGTGCCCAGCTTAGAAGCAGGTATTCTTTTTTTTTTGAGACAGCGTCTCAGTATGTTGCCCTCGGTGGAGTGCTGTGGTATCACAGCTCACAGCAACCTCCAACTCTTGAGCTTAAGTAATTCTCTTGCTTTAGCCTCCAAAGTAGCTGGGACTATAGTTGCCTGCCACAATGCCTGTAGTTGTCGTTGTTGTTTAGTAGACCCGGGCTGGGTTTGAACCTGCCTGCCTCAGTGTATGTGATTGGAGCCTAACCACTGAGCTACACGTGCCCAGCCAGAAGTAGGTAATCTTATATGACTTAGTGTTGTTTGGCCTGAATTGTGTTAAGACATTTTCCACAGTTTTCACACATGTAGACCATGTGAAGCATTTGTATTCATTTTAAAGTGAAGTTAGTGCCTGGCCAACTTGTTACACAGTCTGTGTCTTTGAGCAGAATAAACACCGCTTTTTTAGTCTGTCCTTTAAAGCTAGGACACCATTTTTAGGTAAGGCTGTAGTATTTGGGAGTTGGTAACTACTTCTGTTAGCTGGTAAATGAGTTTTACAATTGTTAGGAAGACTTTTTATTTTCTAGTACTAAATATTCAACTACATTGTCTTAAAGTCATGTCTGTGTATGTTTATGGACCGTCCACTTTTCTTTTTTTTTTTTTTTTTTAAAGGTTAACCAACTTTATTTTTATTTTATTTTTTTGCAGTTTTTGGCCGGGGTTGGGTTTGAACCCGCCACCTCCAGCATATAGGGCCGGCGCCCTCCCCACTGAGCCACAGGCGCCGCCTATGGACTGTCCACTTTTCACTGGAGAGAGCAGTGATACTAAAACAACAATTCCTACCTAAAGGGCCTTGTGTAATTTCAAAATCTACAGCATATTCATGAAAGGCTAAGAATAGTACAGAGGGACATATAAGTAAATAGAACAGATCTTATAAATGTGTCTGTATTTTCTGTTTAAGCAGTATGCTTGGCATTAATATCGAATGTGGATAAGTCTATAATTGTCTGTCAGATTATATATAAGATCCAAGTACGGGCCTAGTACAAGAAATAAGGTCTGTTGCCTGTTGTTCTAGTATATCAAAGATTTTGGGCCAAGTTTATCAATAGTAATCTAACACAGGGAGAGGAACTATTTAAAAAATTATAAATTGTTAGGGTTTATTATTTATTTATTTAGACAGAGTCTCAAGCTGTTGCCCTGGGTAGAGTGCTGTGGCGTCACAGCTCACAACAACCTCACGCTCTTGGGCTTAGGCAGTTCTATTGCCTCAGCCTCCCAAGTAGCTGGGACTACAGGCACCTGCCACGACGTCTGGCTATTTTTTTTGTTGAAGTTGTCATTTTTGTTTAGATGGCCCAGCTGGCCTGGCTGGCCCAGTTCGAACCTGCCAGCCTGGGTGTATATGGTCAGCGTCCTACCCACTGAGTTCCCAGTGGTGCCCTGCAATGTTTTCTAGAAAAGAAGTGTGCGATGTGTGGAGAGTGCAGCCACACCAGTTTACAGTTCATTTCAAATGATGAGTGTAGTTAGATTATTTCTATAGCATTGAATAAAAGAAGCATAAAACACAGTGGTCTTAGCACTTTGAGGATGGCTGGGATAATACTTTTGAGTAACTCTGAGTCTATTAGAGTTATTATTTGGCTTTCTTTTTTCTTTTTTTTTTGTTTTTTGTAGAGACAGCGTCTCACTTTATCGCCCTCGGTAGAGTGCTGTGGCGTCACACAGCTCACAGCAACCTCCAACTCCCGGGCTTAGGCTATTCTCTTGCCTCAGCCTCCCGAGTAGCTGGGACTACAGGCGCCCACCACAACGCTTGGCTGTTTTTCTTTTTTGCAGTTTGGCCGAAGCCGGGGTTGAACCTGCCACCTTCCGTATATGGGGCCGGCGCCCTACTTGATGAGCCACAGACGTATTTGTCTTTCTAAAAAATTTATAGAAAAAACATGAAGATGGGGGCTCAGTGCCCATTGTTCAGTGGTTAGGGCACTGGCCACATTCACTGAGGCTGGCCCAGGCCTGCTAAACAACAATGACAACTACAACCAAAAAATAGCCGAGAGTTGTGGCGGGCGCCTATAGTCCCAGCTACTCAGGAGGCTGAGGCAAGAGAATCACTTAAGCCCGAGAGTTTGAGGTTGCTGTGAGCTGTGACGCCATGGCACTCTACCCAGGGTGACATATGCAACATAGTGAGACTCTGTCTTAAAAAAAAAAAAAGGAAGCCTTTTTATTTAAGTGTGTAGTATAATAATTATTTTGTTAAGCTGTCAATTATCTAAGAGAAATTGAAAGTTTTTAACTTAATACCAACAGTCATACCAACTTGTTTATTCCTGTAAATTGTACTAGGTCAGTTTCTCCAAATAAGTGCAGAAAGTTGTCAGGTAATACCAGAGCTTATATATTTATCTTGGTTTTGAACAAAAAATAACCTAATTCATCATAAGATGATTTGTGAGAGAGTGCATGGCATACTTTTGAGCAAACCATCTCTCAAGTGTGAATGTTTGTAATTGTTATTATTTATGTGCCATATTTTAGGTGTTCTTGGCATAGCTGAATTTGCCTTTTTGCTTGAAAATTCTCCTTGTGGTGGTGAAAATACTCGAGTTAACATGGTCTTCCTGGCAGTAGGCAATATGTTTAATAAAGTTTTAAAATTACTTTTATGCAAAACTTGTGCATGTTTATAATAAACAAATTTTGAGCAATACTTAGGCATATAAAGTAAAAAAAGGTAACAACAAAACCTTTTTTTCCTACTCCCTCCATCTTTAGTCTGCTCCTCCGAGCTGACTGTGGTAAACAGCTGGGTGTCATTTAGCTTTTGGAAGACTTTCCTTTTCTTGAGATATTCTGGCAGTGGTGAAAGTAGAGTGAGACATCGGGAAAGGCGGTCATTGAACCAGAGTCTGGGAGTTGTGCAGGGGCTGTTCTGTTCTTACTTCCTGTGATGTTAAGTAATAGTGATAATCTTAAACTGCTATCAGTGTCAGATAACTTTAATCGAATTATGAGTTAAACACTAAAATAGTTAATTCTCTTGTTATTTTGGTAGAAGTTTGATTTGCTGATTTGTGAATTGAATTTATATAATCTTAGGGCTGGAGGTGGATAATCATGGTAACAAGTTACTTTCTGTTGAATTTTTTGATAAGCTGCACACTATTTACAATGGGCATTTTGTAACTCATTAGCATAACAGCTCATAAGATAGTTTTTATTTCCATTTTGCAAAGGAGGAAAGTTAAATGTGAACTACCTAATGTAATATCATAAGACCCCTAAAAAGAGGAGCTGGTATTCTTTCTGGAAAGCCAGTTCTCTGCTACTTCTAGTTAGTCTAAGCGACTTCTTTTCCAGATAAGGAAATTCAGTCTTGGAGAAATTAAGTGACCTATCCAAGGTCACACAGCTCGTAGTAGCAACATTAAACCGTCCTTTTTCTCTCTCGACTTTTATCTCAGAACTCTTGGTCCAGTGCTGGTTGTGCTACATTGTATTGAACTGCTATGGACCAAAAGACCATATACTGTGAATATTGGATGCAAATGCTTCAGACCTGATGCATCAGTGAATGGTGATTTCTAGTATGTATTAAAAGATTTCCTTTTCTCTCTTTCAGAAATTATAAAGAGCTCTGATGGGCTATTTGGGTGATACCCAGGGCAGTGAACTGCAGGTAAGCAAGGTTTAGGAGATCCTTATTTAGAAAATAGGAACTTGGTGATGCCTGAAAAAGAGATAAGGGAGACTTAATCCAGACAGAAAGGATGATGTGGGACAGGGTGGAGTGATGAAGGATTGTTGTGAAACAGTGGTAACCTGAAGAGGCAGGTCCTTACTGAACTGGCTACTTTTGGAATAGACTGGATGATGCCCAGACTCTGAAGAGACTCTGCCTGCTGTTTTGTCAGACTACTTCGTCTGAAGAGCGGTGAGGGTAGGTTAATCTTCCACTTCTGTTCAGAGTGAGTAACTACATAGGGGCTCAACTTGTCTGCATGTGATTGGAATTTGAGAGATCCTTCAGTTTTTGTGTCCACTTTCTTGAGTGGTAGTCACTCTGTGCTCTGATGAAATTGGTTAGGTGTTGAATTATTTTTCCCATTACCAGCGATGTGTAGGTGGGGTCCTGAGTGACTTTATATGTCTGTATTTTTGAAGATCTAAACATCAATAGAAACAAAAGGTTGAACTTTTCCCCTAATTGTTGTACTACTTCCATCCGTACTATTAGTCCTTCAGATTATCTTTTGCTGAAATGCTTGCTAATTAAAGGCAGTTTAGTCTTGAGCGTTTTATAATTTCACAATAATTAATCTTTTTGGTTCATTAATAATGAAATTAGTCTTTCATTATTAAACTTAGAAAATGTTAATACTACAGACAAAAAATTGGAAGACTTTTAATATTGTCCTTGTGAGACATCAGTGCTAAAATTTTTTTTTTACATTTTCAGTACTGGTCTTTTGTTAGACCTATCTTCATCTACAGAAGGTTTCAGCCTTTAGTAAAGTCACTTGCTATCCTACTTTTTGAACTCTGTCTGGGTAAGATTTACAAGAACATCCCCTAGCTGCTTTTTACTTGCTTGGTTTAAGCTAGAGTCTTTAGCTTTGTATTTTTTGTAGTTTAAAAAAAAAAAGAAAAGGCGGCGCCTGTGGCCTGCCCCATATACTGAGGGTGGCAGGTTCAAACCTGACCCCTGCTGAACTGCAAAACAAAAAAATAGCCGGGTGTTGTGACGAGCGCCTGTGGTCCCAGCTACTCGGGAGGCTGAGGCAAGAGAATCGCCAAAGCCCAGGAGTCGGAGGTTGCTATGAGCTGTGTGACACCACGTCACTCTTCTGAGGGCGATAAAGTGAGACTCTGTCTCTACAAAAAAGACAAAAAAGAAAGAAAG
The DNA here is from genome assembly GCA_963574655.1 of Perodicticus potto. NCBI lineage: Eukaryota > Metazoa > Chordata > Mammalia > Primates > Lorisidae > Perodicticus > Perodicticus potto. The sequence goes on from CAUYRH010152624.1 coordinate 5,297, forward strand.
AAAGAAAAAACAACTAACACACACTTTCTGTTTTTTTTTTTTTCTTTTTTCCCTTTAACTGTACCAGGTCTCTTGGCCCGTAGTTCTTTGATTTATCTATGAGTCCGTAACTGCCTTTTAACTGATAAAGTCTACTGCTGAGTCTGCAAATTGACCTTGAGAATCCCAGAGCCTTTAATGTGGAAATACTATATATACTTTTAGGGTTTGCAGTGAAATTGGGCTTGGCTGCTTGCTAATTGTTAAAGTAATATATGGTGGTAGAGGTTCTTTGTTTTTTGAGTATATGCTTGTTTTGCATGATTTGTTCCCCATAGGTTCATGGGGATTATCAGAAAACTAATAGAGGCTGTTTGTTCATCCTTGAAAAACTAGGGTCAGGGGTCTTCGCAGGTTATCATGACCCAAGAGAGCATGGAAACTCATAGTCAAGATCAAAGCGAGCAGTAGAAGGAAGGGGTGGTTCTCTACTTGAGACTTAACAGCTTGTGTCCTGGAACCCTTCTATTTCCTTTGTCTAGTGGAACTTACTTTTTTAATGGTGAATGAATTGATATTAAATAAATTGTGAAATGTTGGATTATTGCTCTAAAATGATTGGTTTTCCTTTTGGCATTCCATTTCAAAGTATATATATATTTTATTCACTTTTAATTATGGCACATAATTTGATTTTTTTAACTTACTAGTTTATGAAACATTTTCACGTTACGATTTCATGACTTTTAAGAAATAGAGTTTGACTCTGTTATTCAGCCTAGAGTGCAGTAACGGGATCATACCTCACTGTTGCCTTGAACTCCTGGGCTTAAGCAATCCTCCTACCTCAGCTTCCCGTGTAGTTGAGATTATACGCATGCATGCACCACTATACTTGGCTAATTAAAAAATAATATTTGGGCTCGGCACCCATACTCAGTGGTTAGGGCGCCTGTCTTGGGTTCGAAACCAGCCTGGGCCTGCTAGATGACAATGACAACTACAACAACAGAAAAATAGCTGGGCGTTGTGGCGGGTGCCGGTAGTCTCAGCTACTTGGGTGGCTGAGGCAAGAGAATCCCTTGAACCTAAGAGTTTGAGGTTGCTGTGAGCTATGATGCAATAGCACTCTACTGAGGGCAACAAAGTGAGACTCTGTCAAAAAAAAAAAATTCATTTCTCCCTCATATTTTTTGTGAGTTTAATTGTGTAAATGACTCTTGGCATTTCTTTGTTAGGTAATGTTGAATTTAACTGTTTAAGTTTCTTCATGGTAAATTGTTCATTCATATCTTTTGCTGCTTTATACAAATAACTATTGTAGGCTTTGGATGGTAAGGCTAATGTATAGTTAATTATTAAAAAGATAACCAGAACTGGTTCAGTGATAAGAAGAGTGTGGTCTACATGGTAAGTGATCTTGGGGATAGTGGTTGAAGGGGAACAGATGGGTTATTCCACGATTCAATTCAGCAAGTATTTGTTGGGCATCCATTGAGTACTTCTGTGTCTTCTGGGTGTTTCTGAATTTATCATTGTGGTATGTACCACAGAAGACTGCTTGAGCTTGAGTCTTGACCAGTTGGAGATTCTGGCTTCTGTTGTCTTTTGGTGGTTGCTTGGAGAGCTGAGAAGACCTCTGCTGTCCTGTTAGTACATCTTTTACTCACTCCTGGCATACCAGGGTGCCATAGCATGCTCTTTGAGAAACTGTGTTCTGAGGGATACAAAGATGAATGAAACATTACACCTATTGATATGGAACTAATCATCTAGTACAAAGAATAGGAAGGACTGATAGAAATTTGGTAGGTGCTATAAAAGGGGTCCATAGGGATGCTTGGGGATTAAGGGGAGGGAGTGATACTGCCCCCTTGGGGATATCAGGAAACACTTCAACTAAAGAGGTGGCTTTTTTTTTTGAGACAGTGTCTTATTTTGTCGCCCTCAGTAGAGTGCAATGGCATTGTAGCTTACAGCAACCTCAAACTCTTGGGCTCAAGCAATTCTTTTGCCTCAGCCTCCCAAGTAGCTGGGACAATAGGTGCCTGCTACAACGCCTGGCTATTTTTTTAAAGATGAGGTCTCACTCTGGCTCAGGCAATCCACCGGCCTCGGCCTCCCAGAGTGCTCAGATTACAGGTGTGAGCCACCTGGATGGGCCAACAGGTGGGATTTAAATCATACTCCCATGAAGATGAGAAGCAATAGAAAGAAGGCAGCATTCTAGAGGGAGGTCTGGGGGTTGTGTCAGAAATGTGGTGGATGTTAGGAAACTGTATGTCCAAATTAAGGAACATAATGGAAGGTGAGACTGCCAATAGATCGGGACTGGGTTTTGGATGATGTTAAATGTCAGACTAAGGATGAGTATGATGGATTGTAGGGAGGAGAATTTAAAAACAGATACTTTAGTTGGGTTCATGGTAATAGTCTAAGTGAAGGGCTGATGAAGGCTTGAGTTGAGTTGGTGGCTTTGGAAAGGAGGTAATAGATTCAAGAGATATATTGGAGGTTGAATGGTGAGAAGATGTAGTGACTGATTAGGTGGGTTAGAGTGGAGGTGGGGAACAGTTTTTTTTTTTTTTTTTTGAGACAGAGTCTCTTTGTTGCTCTGGGTAGAGAGCTGTGGCATCACAGCTCACAGCAACCTCAAACTCTTGGGCTTAAGTGATTCTCTTGCCTCAGCCTCCCAACTAGCTGGGACTACAGGCACCCGCTATAGTGCCTGGCTATTTTTTCCTTGTAGTTGTTATTGTTTGTCAGGCCCAAGCCATGTTCAAACCCACCAGTCCTGGTGTATGTTGCTGGCACCCTAGCTGCTGAACTACAGGCGCCATGCCAATTTTATTTCATTTTAGAGACAGAGTCTCATCTCACTCTGTTGCCGAGGCAGGAGTGCTGTGGTGTCATCATAGCTCGCAGCAGCCTCAAACTCCTGAGCTCAAGCAATCCTCCTGCCTCAGCCTCCCGAGTAGCTGGGACTACAGGCACCCGCCACAGCGCTTGGCTATTTTTCTGTTTTGCAGTTCGGCTGGGGCTGGGCTTGAACCTGCCACCCTCGGTATATGGGGCCGGCACCCTACTCCATGAGCCACAGGCACCACCCCCGGCTATTTTTTTTGTTGCAGTTCAGCCGGGGCTGGGTTTGAACCTGCCACCCTCAGAATATGGGGCCGGTGCCCTACTGACTGAGTCACAGGCACCGCCCTGTCTTTTTTTTTGGTCTCTGAGCAAATTAACTTGAGTCTTGTGAAACTAAGTCTTTTTGTTTTCCATGACAATGAAATTTATTGGTTGTTGGAAATTATACAGATGAATAGAATAACTGTAATCCCACCACCCAGAGATAGCTTTAATTTTTGTAATGAACTTCTAATTTCAGGATAATTTTAGACATACAAAAAAGTTGCAAATGAGGATCAGAGTTCTAATATAATCTTTCCCCAGTTTCCCCATTGTTAGCATCTTATATTTCCATGGCATTTTTGTCAAATCTAAGAAACCATCATTGTTACTTTACTATTAACTGGTTTTCAGACTTTATTTGGATGTCACCAATTTTTCCACTAATGTTCTTATTCTGTTCCAGAATGTATTCAAAATCTTACATTGAATGGAATTGTCATGTCTTTTTAGTCTTTTCTGGGCTATGATAGTTTCTTAGACTTTGTTTTTCATGATTTTTTAGTCTTGTCATCGTTGGTGAAGTACCATGGCATCACAGCTCATAGCAATCTCCAGCTTTGGGCTTAAGTGATTCTCTTGCCTCAGCCTTCCAGGTAGCTGGGACTATAGGCGCCCACCACAATGCCCGGCTATTTTTTGAGATGGAGTCTTGCTCTTGCTCGGGCTGGTCTTGAACCCATGAGTTCAATGCACCTGCCTCGGCCTCCCAGAGTGCTAGGATTACTGGTGTGAGCCACCGGGCCTGGCCTTTTCATGATAGTTTTAAGGAGTACTTACTAGTCAGGTGTTAATAGCAAGGCTCTCAATTTGGGTTTCTCTGATGTTTTCCTCACGATTAGACTGTTTTTGTTTCTTATCCTTCATGGTTTTTTAATGCAAAATATTCAGTACTTACGTATTTTATAAAAATGCGATTATAATTTTTGGGATTATACTATATATTGTTTTGTAACTTGCTTTTGTTACTTCATATTTTCCCAGTAATCTCTATTTTATTTATTTATTTATTTATTTATTTATTTATTTATTTATATTATTATTATTTTTTGAGACAGTTTCAACCTGTTGCCCTAGGTAGAGTGCTGGGGTGTCACAGCTCACAGCAACTTCAAACTTGGGCTCAAATGATCCTCTTGCCTCAGTTTTTCTATTTTTAATAGAGATGGTGTCTTGCTTTTGTTCAGGCTGGTCTCGAACTCATGAGCTCAAGCAGTCCACCTGCCTCGGCCTCCTAGAGTGCTAGGATTATAGGCGTGAGCCACTGCACCCCGACCATCTCTATTCTTAATACTGTTTCTATAGAAAGCTTTGTTCTGATTTTCAAAATCTGATTTGAAAATATAGTTTTAGAATATAATCTGTTGGCAAATGAAAGACAGAATTTAAGGGGTATGTTGTGGTGGTGGTAGTATCCTTTTATTTTAATTCTGTAGTTGGCTCTTTTATATTGATTTATGTCTTATTTAACACGCTCAACTGTTTTGGATTAGAAAAGAGGAAGAAGTATAAAGAATAGAAAAAAATCTATCTCTTTTTTTTGAGATTGAGTCTTACTTTGTCACCCTACCCTGGATAGAGTGCCATGGTGTCATAGCTCAGAGCAACCTTAAACTCTTGGGCTCAAGAGATCCTCTTGCCTTAACCTCCAAGTAGCTAGGTACTGTAGGCACCTGCCACAATGCTTGGCTAATTTTTAAAAAATTTTCAGTAGGGATGTGGTCTTGCTCTTGCTTAGGCTGTTCTTGAACTCCTGAAGTCAAGCAATCCACTTGCTTTAGCCTCCCAGAGTTCTAGGATTACAGGTGTGAGCCACTGCGCCTGGCCTAGAAAATGTTTTATAATAGTAAAATTTTCTTGGCAAGAAGTAACCTCTTCTCGAAGTCAATCTTTTAGTATATAATTTGCTTGCTTGTTAAATATAGATTTTTTTTGTTTCTTCAGATCTTTATTGTTCAATAAACACATGATTTGGGAAGAGGCTCAAACTTTTCAAGAAATAATTTGGAATTATTGAAACTAAGAAGGCTAGTTCCAGAATTTCTGGCAATTTTGAAAAATGGGTCAGAAAAATCAAAGTAATTGATGAAAAAAAATTTCAAGTTTAGCTGTTGATACAATTTTTTAAAAATTTGGTTTCTTAAAATTATTTTTATCACTAAAACAGATGTTCCATCAGGATATTTCTTTTATATATTTGAAACATTTTACTTTGCTATGTTGAATTCCATTTATTCTGGAATTTAGGATAATTTACCTCTTTATGATTATTCAAAATAGAATATGGTTGATGATCTTAATTTCTAGATTTCTTTTAAGTAGGCTTAGTTTCTCTTGTGATGATTCTTGCATAGTCAGTAATTTTATGTTTTAGAGGAGAATGTAAGTGTGGTTGAATATTAAGTACAGTACAATATGTAAAAAAAACTTACTTTCCAGAATATTTTGCCTGGATATCCCATAGGACCATCACAAATTCCAGTTTGAATAAAAGCAGATGAATTTAAAGGTAAAACATTCCTTTGTATGACTTGGCGTGCTAATGAGAAGTGAATTTGGTATAGGACAGTTCTTGGAATGCTTGGCATTTATGTTATTTTAGGTTATCTCTTTGGGAAATTTAATTAGAGTCTTCATTGAATGGTTTTAGTTAATTAAATGATTGCCATAGGAATAAAGATGGTATAAAATGGATACTTTTAAAATAAGATATTCATAGTTGTATTGGGCAGATAAGGCATCTTATACAATATAGTTAATTCAAGATAATAGATGACTAAGAGGCCAAATAATTCTGTAGGAAGTAATGGTGGCTTTGAGAGGACAGCATCTTAAAGTGTTCATTAAGAGTTGGGTAGGATTTAGGTAAAGAGACAGTGTCTCACTCTGTTGCCCAGGCGAGAGTGCAGTGGCGTGATCATAGCTCACAGTAACCTGGAACTCCTGGGCTCAAGCAAGCCTCCTCACCTCAGCTTCCCACCTCAGCCTCCCAAGTAGCTGGGACTATAGGTACATGCCACTATTCCTGGCTAAGTAAATCTCTATGTTGCCCATACTAGTCCCCCACTCTGGCCTCAAGTAATCTTCCTGCCTTGGTCTCCCAGAATGATGGGATGGATTATAGGCATGAACCATCACACCTATATGGGTGATTTTAATAACATATCACTCTGACTTTTCTTTCTTTTGTCACAATATTGGCACAATATTGTGACTTACTTTCTAGTATAGTCTGATAATTTCAGGATAATTGAGTTTCCACAGGGAAAATAATAATGTATTAGAATGATTAAAGGCAAATTACTAACTTTAAAAAAAATGTGGAGCTCTAGTTTTATCTAGTAAGCTTTCTCATTAAATACTTGATTTGTGATGTAAAGAAATAGGCATTTTATTAGATTTATCTTTTAAATTTTATTGTTTATATAGTCTAATAAGTAAAGATATCTTGAGGTCTGATCAAGAAGCAATTATGGATGTTAGTAATTTCTGTCAAAGTAAGTAGCAGTAATTTTTAGCTTAGCTCTTCAGACTTCTAAACCATTACAAATGCAGTCTGATTCATTTCACCTAAGTTAATTTTGAGGTAGATAATTTTTTTCCTAATAGAGACAAACATATAAAACAGAGATATAGAAATCATCTTGAATTTAGATTGAACAAATTTTACTTACTATTATGGGCTCTTGCTATTGATCACAGTTTATACTTGCTCTTTAAAGTCAATCTTTAAGCTTGGGTGAGGTGGCTCACTCCTATAATCCTAGCACTCTGGAAAGCCAAGGCTGGTGGTCTGGGCTCATGAATTCGAGACCAGCCTGAGCTAGAGCAAGACTTCATCTCTAAAGATAGCCAGACATTGTGGCAGTCAGTCTTTATTTTTTAAATTAAAAAATTTTTTTTTTAGAGACAGAGTCTCACTTTATTGCCCTCGGTACAGTGCCATGGGGTCACAGCAACCTCCTCCAGCTCTTGGGCTTAGGCAATGCTCTTGCTTCAGCCTCCCAAGTAGCTGGGACTACAGATGCCTGCCACAACGCCCAGCTATTTTTTTGTTGCGCTTTGGCTGGGGCCGGGTTCGAACCCGCTACCTGCAGTATACGGGGCTGGCGCCCTACTCACTGAGCCACAGGCTCTACCTTAAAGTCAGTCTTTAATCAAAAAAAGGGTTTAGGTCTTCTGAGATCAAAGAAGATCATTACTACATCATTAAGAGAAGTTTATATAAGGAATATAATTGATATTTTAATAAAAGTACATTTCATGCCTTGATTTCAGGATGATCTGGTGGTTGCTCACATACTCTCACAGACAGAGGTTCAGAGTGGGAAGAGAATTATGCCTTGTTACCTATAACTGAAAATGTCTTAGTCCAGGCCATTCTGCCAGCTGCCTCTGAGGTATACTATTGATTTCATTTTTCTTCCAACATTTAGTTTTGGTCCTGGACCAACTATCTAGCTATGATGGAATTCTTCAAAAGTATCCCTACATTTTGTGCCAAGTGAACTCAATGATTGTTCATTTGGAGAAATTTTTTCCGGGGCTCCATTCTTGTTTCTAAAACCTACATATGCAAGAAGGAAGTGCATAGGTTTTCCATTTATTAATGACGTACTTATGTTTCTCTATCTACTTCTTTTCAGCTTTTAAAAACCATATCATGTCACTATGTCACCATTGTGACATTCAGATTAATTTTCAAATGTAATTTTTAAAATTTTGCTTAAAAATTAACATATAGTAAAATTGACTTTCTCTTGGTGTGCAGTTTTATTAATTTAATACGTATATAGTTTGTGCAGCCATCACCACAGTCAGGATGCAGAACAGTATCACCGCAGAAGGCTCCCTGTTACCCATTTATAGTTACCCCTCTGTAACCCATAATCCCTGGAAACCACTGATTTGTTTTTCATTCCTATAGTTTTCGCTTTTTGAGAATGTCATACAAATGGAAAAATAAAGTATGTAAGCTTTTGAGATTGGGTTCTTTTACTCAGCATAACATTTTGAGATTTATCTAAGTTATTGCAGATATTGAAAGCTTGTTCCTTTTTTATTGTTGAGTAGTAAGAGGTACCATGGTTTGTTTACCCATTCACTCATTAAAGACATTTGAACTGGGCATGGTGGCCAGTAATCATAGCACTCCAGGAGGTGGAGGTGGGAGGACTGCTTGAGCTCAGGAGTTCAAAACCAGCCTGAGCAAGAGTGAGATCATGTTTCGACTAAATATAGAAAAATTAGCGGGGCATTTCCAACAGGCATCTGTAGTCACAGCTGCTAGTGAGGCTGAGGCAGGAGGATCATTTGAGCCTAGGACTTTGAGGTTGCAGTGAGCTATGATGACACTGTTGCACTCTATCTGGGCCACAGAAGAAGACTATCTCAAAAAAAAAAAAAGAAAAAGGACATTTGAGTTGTTTCCAGTCCAGTTGTTAGCCATTATGAATAGAGCTATTATAAACATTTGTATGTACAGATTTTTGTGTGAATATAGTTTTTATTTCTATTTTGTAGCTGTGAACAGGATTGTTGGGTCCTAACAACAATATGTAGTACATATTTTGACTTTATAGGACACTGCAAATTTTTTTTCCAGAGTGGCTGTACCATTTCCTATTCCTACTAGCAACGTATGAGAGTTCACCTTACTCTATATAACTCAATGTTACCAATATTTTAATCTATCCCTTCTAATAGGTATTTAGTTGTATATAATCATGGCTTTAATTGGCTTTTTCCTGATGGTAATGACACTGAAGATATTTTCTCGTGCTTATTTGCCATGATTGTGTCCTCTTGTGGAGTGTTTGTTGAAATCTTTCACCCAGATTTTTTTTTTTTTTTTTTGAGACAGAGTCTGAAGCTGTCACCCTGGGTAGAGAGCTGTGACATCACGGCTCACAGCAACCTCAAACTCTTGGGCTTAAGCGATTCTCTTGCCTCAGCCTCCTGGGTTGCTGGGACTACCTGCCACAACACCCGGCTACTTTTTGGTTGCAGTTGTCGTTGTTTAGCAGGCCTGGGTTGGGCTCGAATCCACCAGCCTTGGTGTATGTGGCCAGTACCCTACTCGGCTGAGCTATGGGCACCAAGCCTGTATTGTTTTCTTATTGTTGAGTTTTGAGAGTTCTTTATGTATTGAGATCTGTCCTTTTTCAAATATGTGATTTGTGAATATTTTGCCGCCAATCTTTAGCTTGTCTTTTCGTTTTTTAATATAGCATCTGTCACAGTACAAAAAAATGTTTAATTTTGATAAAGTCCAATTTATCAATTTTGTTCTTTTGCTGGATTGTGCTAAGGTAAAACAAATTTCTAGTCTATGAAAGTGGTGAAGTAACTGAAGAGATGGCAAGTTGACTTTTGTGGAAGGGTGCAAATGTTACATTATGGAAAGATACTGCTAATTTATACACTCCTTATTCCTGGGGACACACAGTACTTTTGCTTAATCCAGGAGATAACTGGCTTAAGTTTGTGTGTTCTTTTATACTTTTAAAAATGATAATCAGGAACATTGTGATTATTAACACAGATTCATGCAGAACTATGTAGGCAATTAGTCTTTAACCTTTGTTCCAAAATTAAAGTGGTGATTTTTACATATATTCGGTGCTTTTGGGAGTGCTTGAGTTTGAATTTTGACTCTATTGGAATAGCATTAGGACCTTGATTGCTCATGGGCTCAGAATGAGTGTCATGGTTAAAAGCAAGAGCTGTGTCATAGTGGATTTGAATCCTGCTTCTGTTATTTGCAGTGTAACTGTGGGTCAGCTTCACTCGGTGCTCCAGTTTCCTCACCTGTGAATAGGAATAATAATAATAACAGCAGTTCTAATATCTACTTTATTGTATTATATATAGTCTTTTTAATAGCATCTGTCACACTGTGAACATTCAGAAAAAGCTTGTTTTATTAGTACTGAAGTAACTCTGTAATAAAGTTCTTAAAACAAATGCTTTGGGATTATATTTTTAAAATGTAGAATAACCAAATATCACACTTCTTTTTTCTCTTTATACTTAACTGTTATTAATAATCAATAACTTATGAGAAGTATTATTAATAATCAGGTATTATGCTGTTTTGCAAGACAATTATCAGTTCATTTGGTATGATCAAATTTCATCTATATATAGATATATTTATCTATCTCAATTAGGACTCACGTGGTTTTAACTGCCTGAAATAGCAACCTAAAGTGGCTTAAGTAGGAAAAAATTTCTTGGCTTACCCAACTACAAAGTCCAGGCACACTTAGCTGGATTCAGGTCTTAAGTGATATCATCAAGGCTCAGTTTCTCCCCATGAATCGATTCTGCCTTTTCCTGTGAAGACTTCAGTTGCTGACAGTCTGTTAGAAAAATGTCCACAGTATAACTCAACCCCTGTAGCTTCTAAGAATTTAGATGGAGCAGGAAAGAGCATCTGTCTTTTTTCCAGAAGCCTTGGGCAGAAGTCTCTAGGTATCTCATTGGCTGTCATGAATCATATGTCTTACCCTGAGCCAACCCTGTGTTGAGGGCTGTGAGGCTTGGATTGGCCAGTTCCTGCTTACATGCCCTCCTGGAGCCTGGGGAGTTAGCTCTTCAGGAACAACAGGGACTAAAAGTTGGGGAGAAGTGAATTCTCAAAGGGAAATTGTGGGCTTTTATTACTAGGAAAGGGAGGGGGCACCGGGTGGCAAAACAGCTAACGTCCATTACGTGGTATTAGTCTTTTTTTATGGGTCAGCAACAGATCAGAAGAGTTAAAGGATTTGGATTAGAGTCTTGGTTTCTGATTTCAGCTTTCTTGCCTGTGAAGTCACTACCTCCAAGTAAATGTTCCCTGCAGGGATAGGAGTTTGCAGGAAGTTATAATGTTTTATATTCTTTTGGTGAAAGTTTGGATAATTTTGAACAGTAAGAGAAAGAATCAAGGCACATGGGGATGAACCTCAGCAGTGGTTGAATGTTGTCTTCCTACATTAGTATGTTCAGTAGACTGAACTCCAGTGACTTCTATTTCCTCTCTATCCCCATGGGAGAGGTTCTTAGAGACCCAGCTTAGTCAGTGTGTGCCCTGGGATCCTGCTGTTATGTCCAGGCAGCAGGACATACAAATGTGCTTACTTGTCCAATGGGTATTGCATAATCACTATAAGTTTACACCAAAGGCCCTAGTATTAGCAAATCTTCCGTACAAAACTTCCAGAAATAAGTGAAAATAATTCCTCTGTCAAGTAGGTGAAGTGGTTACATAGAGTGATATTTGGTTTCTATATAGTATTGTATGTTTAGATAAATAAAGTGATTTCAACTTAGTATAAATTAAAAATTTGAAATTTTAGGAAAATAATAGCTAACATTTATTGAACACTTATTATATGCCAGGCATTTTTTAAAGTGTCTTATATGCATTATTTCACTTAATCATTAAAATAACTCTAGGAGGTGGGTATTATCTTCTTATCCATTTGGAGGTGAGCAAGTTGAGATATTCCACGTTAAGGCATTTACCCTGGACCACGCAGGGCTGGTGATGTGGCTGGGGAATTCTGAACACAGGTCTTCTGACTCCTTGTTTGTGCCCTGGGACACTGTGCTATACTCTTTCCCAAGGAAAGATTTTAGCATGTGTATTACTAGCTTTACTTTTCTTGCTGCTTCTTTTTGTGTTGTCCAGATGTGGGTTGGGAGTTTTACATGGAAGATTTGCTAATCCTAGTGTCTTTGGTATCCATGGATTTTTATATTTAGTATTGTTGTTATCTGACAAGCAAAGTTGTCTGTATCAGTAGTTCTCAACTGGGGCCTATCCCCACTTCCCCACCCCATGCCAGTGCGCTTACTAATGTCTGGAAACATTTTTGGTTGTCACAAGTCAGGGGATGTGCTATTGGCTCCTAATAGGTAGAGAACAAGGACTCTGCTAAACATCCTACAATGCATAGGACAGCCCCACAGCAAAAAATTATCCAGCCCAAAATGTCAATCCTGTTGCTATTTTATATCTGGTCTATATCATAACTTGGTAATTATTTTGTAATATCATTCCTGTGTCTAATGGCCTGAGTTACTAGAATAATACAGAAATCATTATTTTTGATTTTTTTGTTTGATAATTGATTTCACCGATATCAATAGATATTTGTGTAAGGGGTGTAAGTACCAACTACGACTTAAGTCCCCTTCAATCAAACTAAGAATTATAGCCCCCTGAAAGAAAGCTAAAGAAGTTTAAAGAGGGACTATGTAAAGGAAAACAGTACTATAAAGATTTGTTGGGTTACCTTGTTAATAACATAATTAGATTTCCTTCTTGCTTTTTTTTTTTTCCCCCCAGACAGTCTCACTCTGTTACCCAGGCCAGTAGTGTTTTTATAGCTCACTGTAACCATGAACTTCTGGGCTCAAGCTGTCCTCTTGCTTCAGCCTGTTGAATAGCTGGGACTACAGGTGCACTGATTTTCCTATTTTTGGTAAAGACAGAGTCTTGCTCACGCTGGTCTTAGAATTCCTGTGCTCAAGCGATCCTCCCTTCTTGGCCTCCCAGGGTGCTAGGATTACAGGTGTGAGCCACTGAACAGAACCAGATTTCATTTTTTATATTAAAAGTGTTAATTTGTTAAATGTAAATCTTTAAAATATGCTGTAATTTTTAAACCTTGTTTTGTGTTTTTACTTTTTTTTTTTTGAGATAGTCTTACTCTGTTGTTCCTGGCTAGAGTACGATGGCATCTTAGCTCACAGCAACCTCAAACTCCTGGGGTTAAACCCTCTTGCCTCAGCTTATTGAGTAGCTGGGACTACAGGCACCTGCCATCATGCCCAGCTATTTTTTTTCTGTTTTTAGTAGAGATGGGGTCTCATTCTTGCTCAGGCTGGTCTGGAAGTCCTGAGCTCAAGCAGTCCACCTGCCTTGGCCTCCCATAGTGCTAGGATTACAGGTGTGTTTTCTTAATTACAAATTCCAAGTTGAGGGCGGCGCCTGTGGCTCAAAGGAGTAGAGCTTCGGCCCCATATACCGGAGGTGGCAGGTTCAAACCTAGCCCCGGCCAAAAACTACCAAAAAAAAAAAAAAATCCAATCTGAGAGTGTTTTGGTCGGTCGTTGGGAAAGCATCCTTTCTTTGCTCGGCGACTGCCGCTCTTCATTGGGCACCAGAAGCGGTGCTGCGCTCTGAGAAGTGGCCTACAACTTCGGTGTTGGGTGAAAGAAGATGGCTCGACCCAAGCAGACGGCTGGTAAATCCCCTGGCGGGAAAGCCCCCCCTACCCCTGCGAACGGCTGGCCCCGTCGCTGCCGGGACGAGCGCTCCCTCTACCGGCGGGGTGAGGGAACCGCATCGCCACGGGCCGACGCCGGCGTGCAGAGGGATTCGTGGGTTTCCGAAATCCACGCATTGCCTCTGGCAGGCGCCGGCGCGCAGAGGGATTCGTGGGTTTCCGAAATCCACTGAGCTGCTCCTTCAGGAGCTGCTTTCCAGAGGTTGGTGAGGGAGATAGAGGACCCGGGATCTCAAACCCGACTTGCGGTTTCAGAGTGCGGCCATTGGTGCCCGTCAGGAGGCTAGTGAAGCGCACCTGGTGCGTTTGCGTGAAGATACTAATCTGTGCGCCACCCACGCCGAGTCACCGTCGTGCCCGAGGACGTCCAGGAGAGGGAGCTTAGTGAAGGCAGTTTGTATGGGGTTTCGTAGTAAATTCTGTAAAATACTTTGGTTCAATTTGTGACTTCTGGGTAAGAAATTGTGTATAATATGTTGCATTTGTACTTAAGTCATTCCATCTTTCACTCAGGCTGAATACGAAAGCGACTGTCCTCAGACCTCAGTGACATGAGCGTTATTGCTCAGGAGTGACAAGTTTCTGATATGCAGAAAGGATGGGTGGTATTCCTTGCTTCTCAGATGCATGTTTCTGTATGTTAATGACTTGTTGGGTAGCTATTAAGGTACTAGAATTGATAAATGTGTACAGGGTTCTTTTGCAATAAAACTGGTTATGACTTGATCCAAGTGTTTAACAATTGGGGCTGTTAAGTCTGACCATACATCCCTGTGATAGAATGTGGGCTTTTTCAAGGGTGAAGATAACAAGTCTTAACCACTTACAGTTTCCTTAAAAAAAAAAAGTAAACCTGGCAGCTATAGAATACACTATGTACATTTATAATAGCTATTTTATATATTGTAGTGTCAACATTTTTAAATTAAATGTTTTACATTCACAAGTGGTGGGAAGTCTTGTCATTAAGGTGTGTGTAATTTAAGGTCCAGTGGGCTTTCTCCTAACTAGACTGCACTTGTTTTCACAGTAGTAAAGTGCTATGTGCATTATGCCTTCCGTAAGTCCTCATTCTACCACGTGTTAACTAACCCTCTAGCCGATGATGCAGACACTAATTGGGGATTTTATTTATAAGGGCTCTAGAATAAAATACGAGTTATTCACATCAGCATCATCTGTTAATAGTGTGAAGAACTAGTCAGTGCAGCTTTTCGTTGTGTTGTGGTTGATCTCATAACTAGGTTGAGTTTTGCTCCTGTGCATGAGGAGATGATTCTTAAGTTCTTTTCCTTGTGGAGTTTGTATTATAGCCCTTAGTGTAAACTTACTGTAGGGGAGGAGCACACAGCTCTAGCTCATTCAGCTCTGCTGGTTAAGATGGTGTTGGGTTAGGTTACATCTGGTTACTGTCCAGGGAAAATCACTTGGCAGAGATGGCCTTCCAAGTGGTTCTAAACTTTTACCCTTCTATTGAAGTTTTTAGGTCAATTATGTATGTTGACTAAATTTATGAATAAACTTGTTTATCCAACTTAAAAAAAATTTCAAACTGAGAAAAGTAGAGAGTATTATTTTGTACTTCATATATATATATATATATTTATGTCATCCATATTGAACAGATGCTAATGGATATTACTGAAATCCTTTTTGAATTCTTCCTCATCTTGTGCTTTGGGTATTTCTGCAGTTTTTGATAAATCTCAAAAGCTGAAGGGGCTTAGGCCTCTTCTGAAGTCTGTCATGTTGGCCGCCAGTGAGTGACTTTCTCCCTTCATCTTGCATGGCCGTGTATGGGCAGCAGATGGCTACGGAACAGCAAGGGGGGGAGGGGCAGAGCAGCGTGTCATTTTCAGAGCAGGGGAGACTGGCACGAGCATATATGTGGGCTGGAGAGAGATGGAAGGGACAGATAAGCACCTCAAGGCAGCTGGTAAGGTGGAAGTTGGGAAAGAGCAGGAGAGCAAATATATGGATGCAGGTAAGAGAAGCACTACACATGACAGACATGGTGTTGAGGGCTCAGCAAGAACAACCTTTTAAAGCAATATTGTGAATGTCAGGCAAAGGATTTTAGGTCTTTTCTTTCCAGGTTTTCTGCTCTTGCTATGTGAGTGACAGAGCTAGGGAGAAGTCATGAGTGAGCTCTCTCTGTCTCTTATTTAGGCTGTTTTAGTGGTGTCATTAGTGGCAAGGCCTATCATTTCTTCCCCAGCTGCAAGCCTGCAGTTTCTTCTCCTTCTAGCTAGTCCTTCATAGGACTTACATTTGATAAGTTCCTTCTTTGTTTAAAAAACTTCCGTCCTCTCCAATGTCTGGAGTAAAGCCCTCACCTCTTGTGTACTTTGAGGTCATTCATAGCCCAGCTAGCTTCTCTGACGTAATCTAAGCCACGTGTTTTCTTCCCTTGGTGATTCTGCTTTAACTCTTCTCTGGATTTGCTTTCTCTGTCATGTTGGTGGTGAACTCCTATTCACTTTTTGAGATCAGGTCGTGCCTTTAGGAGGATGGAATAAGAATTTTATTTTTGTAATCATTCACTTGTGCTTTAACTTATGCCTTTTGCTAGAATCTGAGTTTCCTGAAAGCAGAGATGACAGACCCCATCTTTGCATTCAGTGCTGCAACAGGGCCTGGCCCTCAGGAAATGTTTGCTGAATTGAATTAATGGGCAGTTCAAACAGTTGCAGCCATTTTTTTAATTGGTGGGGAAAAGTCTTGCATGGTAGAGATTTTGATTTTCTTCAGTCACAGTCATGGGATTGTGAGACTGAAATTGGGAAACTAAAATTTGGAGGTTGGGATAGGGGAGATTTCTGCAACTTTGGTTAAAGAAAGGGAATCTTTTATGGCTTGTTGTATACCTTGTGACATTTACAGTCAAGTTTCACTTGCAGATTTGGCTCATTTATGTATTTGATGTATTGTTGGCATGATCCTGGCTTATGGTTGGCATTTTGCTTGGATCTTACTAAAGACTTCATAAAATATCAAAGAGAAGTATAGATTTTTGTAGCATCAATAGCTGCTACTTATCTGTGACCTTGATCAAAAGAGTAACTATTCAGATAGATAATTAAGCCAGCTGAGATAGGAATGACACTAGAATCCATAATTAATAAGTTTTTAAAACATTCTCTTGTTCTTTCTCCCTGTCTTTAGGAGTTTTGTCCCTGAGTCATGGAAGACAGAAGAGCTGAAAAGTCATGTGAACAAGCATGTGAATCACTTAAGAGGCAGGACTATGAAATGGCCCTCAAGCACTGTACAGAGGCCCTTCTTTCTCTTGGCCAGTGCTCCATGGCAGACTTCACGGGGCCTTGTCCATTGGAGATAGAACGCATCAAAATTGAGAGTCTTCTTTACAGAATTGCCTCATTCTTGCAACTGGTAAGTAAACACTGTTGATAAGCCAATGCTAGGTTCTATTAAAGTGGCCTTTTTTGGGCAGCGCCTGTGGCTCATCGAGTAGGGCGCTGGCCCCATATACCAAAGGTGGCGGGTTCAACCCCGGCCTCAGCCGAACTGCAAAACAGAAAAATGGCCGGGCGTTGTGGTGGGCGCCTATAGTTCCAGCTACTCGGGTGGCTGAGGCAAGAGAATTGCCTAAGCCTAGGAGTTGGAGGTTGCTGTGAGCTGTGCGACGCCACGGCACTCTACCGAGGGTGATAAAGTGAGACTCTGTCTCTGCAAAAAAAAAAAAAAAAAAAAAGTGGCCTTTTCCATTGAGTGTGGACTATGCACATGAGCTAAGGAGATGTGAATGAAGTGGCTGGTGATTGCTGGATATTTTTTATGGCAAGCAAGTATGTTTTTGAACCTTGAAAATTATACGATTGCATAGCATTTTAGATAATTGACTAATTAAACAAATATTTGTTGAGTATGTGCTATACACTGTTCAAGTACATGATGTGGATAAAAAAGAAAGAGAAAGATCCCCTCTTCTTGGTACTTTTTCTACTAGGGGGATAGACAATAAATAATAGACATTAAAAATAATAAACACTAGATTCTCAGAAGGTAGTATCTGCACAAAGGTAGGAGGTGAACGTGGCCAGGGAGATTGGAATTACTGGGGTAGAAATAGGGTTGCAGTTTTAAATAGGGTGGTCAAGGTAGGCCTCATCTGGGAGGTCATAAGGAGGTAAGGGGGTAAACCATGTGGTAAATGGAAGAAGAGTACTACAGGAAAAGGGAACAGTCAGTGCAAAGACCCTGAGGCAGAAGCAGGCCTGCTGTGTTTGATTAAGAGCTAGCAGGCCAGAGGAGAGTCTATCAGGGAGAGATGTAAGAGGGTCAGAGCCTGTGCCACCCCCTCAATCCTTGCAAAGCCTTTGCTTTTTATTCTGTGTGAGGTGGGGAGGTATGGTAGGGCTTTGAGCAGAGGAGTGGTATGAGCTAATTTAACAGGAATTATTTGACTTTTGTGTTGAGATAGACTATAAAAGGATAAAAGTAGATGCAATGAGACTAGTTTAGAGACTATTGGAATAATCCAGGCCACAGTGGCTCAGACCAAAGTGTTAGCAGTAGAATTAGTGAGAAGTAGTTAGGTTCTGGGCGAAAGTTGAAGATCGGAGTAATAAAGTTTCCTAGGGTACTGAATGCAGGGAATGCGAGAGAGCAGTCATGGTCACTGACCTCAACTTTTGTTGTCTTCAGCAATTGGAAGAATGGAGTTTTCTTTAACTCTGGTCAGAAGGCAATAGTGAGGGGGAGGGGCAGATTTTGTGGGGAAGGTTGGGGGTTCAGTGTTGGACATAATTGGGCGTGAGATGTCATTGAGATATTCAGCTAGGGGTGCTGAGTAAGCAGTTGCATGTGCAAGTATGGAGTTTGGGAGAGGGAGACTAAGAGTTTCGGATGGAGATGCTATCTAATGTTTGAGCCTGGGTACAGTCACCAAGGGAGTGCGTGTTGGTAGAGGAGAGGACCGAGGGCTTAGTCTTATGATCCTACAGTGTTAACAGGTTGGGGAGAAGAGGAGGATCCAGCACAGAACCTGAGAAGCAACCCCAGAGGTAAAGGAAAAATAAGGGAGTACAGTGTTCTGCTGGCCACAGGAGGAAAGTATTTGAAAGGGAGGGAACGTTCAATAGCGTCAGTGGCTGGGAAAAGATGTGGCAATGTATCTAAACAGGTACACATGAATGCATAATCTCCATCCAGATGGATACAGTGGAGGTCAGTGGTGACCTTGATGACAGTAGCTTCCTTGGAGTGATGGGTGAAAAACTGATAAGGGGGACTTAATAGAGGATCAGAGAAAAGGAACTGAAATATATTAAAGTTGGCAACTCTTGAGTTTTGCCACAAAGAGGTACCAAGAAAAAAAAAGAAAAGTAGAAGGAATGGTAGCTAGTGAAGTTAAGAGAAGGATTTTTTTATTTTTATTGATTACTTTTATTTTTATTTTTATTTTTTTTGGGAGACAGTCTCATTATGTCGCCCTCGGTAGAGTGCTGTGACATCACAGCTCATAGCAACCTCAAAGTCTTGGGCTTAAGTGATTCTCTTGCCTCCGCCTCCCGAGTAGCTGGGGCTACAGGTGCCCGCCACAACACCCGGCTTTTTTTTTTGTTGCAGTTGTCATTGTTTAGCAGGCCCTGGCCGAGTTTGAACCTGCCAGCTGCAGTTCATGTGGCCAGCGCCCTAATCACTGAGCTACAGGCACCAAGCCAAGGATTTTTTTAGATATGAGAAGTAACAGCATATTCATTTAAAGGAGTGAACCAATCAAGTGAAACATTAGCATTGTAAGGAGAAGCTGAGGAGGCCTCTGGGTGCTGCTTGTGCCTAGGCAGTAGAGCGTGTCTCTATAAGTGGTAGACTTGACTTTACACAGGAAGGAGCACAGAGAGTTTATCTGGTTAACAGGTGGAAGGAAAACAGTATGTGCAGGGAGCAGTTCTGTATGGTGGTGACAGTGGAAATTCTCTTTTGGAAGCTTCAGTTTTCTCAGTAAAGCCATTGGCTGAGAAGGAGGTGCTGGTGAGTTGAAGGCAGAGAAGGTGGGTGGTAGGAGCAGAGTCGTGGACTAGGAAAGGGTATTCTGATGCTGGTTTGCAGAGTCCCATGAAACAAACCCTCAGAGAGCACACGAGTTAGCTGTGCTCTGTGAGATTCTCTGTTAAATTCACAGTATTAATCATTAAACTTGGAAACAAAGCAGAGCTTCTCTTTGATAACATCTTTGTTAAAAGTTATCTTGTGTCTTTTATTTTGCAGAAAAACTATGGGCAAGCTGATGAAGATTGTAGGAACGGTATGTTTAAAAATAAGACTTTTTTCTGATATGAAAATTTTGAATTATTTAATTGAGTAATGTTTAAAATTTGATTCCCCCCTCCTAATTTCAAAAGTATTTATAATATTTAAAAAAGGAACCTTACTGTGGTGGTTGGTAACTGATTTGGATGATAACTTTCCTGCCAGTATAGGAATACATGAACATTGCTCCAGTTTATGAATGTGGGGGGCGAGTAGTGTTCTTATTACTCCCCTGAGCACATTGATAATGTGTCCTTTGAAAGTTTGTGTGAGTAGTTTCAGTCAATAAGAGCCAATGTTTAAGAAATGTAATATCCATTGATTACAATGTTAAGCTTGGATGCATTGAAAACGATGGGCCTGGGCGGTGCCTGTGGCTCAGTGGATAGGGCGCCGACTCCATATACCGAGGGTGGTGGGTTCGAACTCGACCCTGGCCAAACTGCAACAAAAACAACAAAAATAGCCAGGTGTTGTAGTGGGAGTCCGTAGTCCCAGCTACTCGGGAGGCTGAGGCAAGAGAATTGTCTAAGCCCAGGAGTTGAAGGTTGCTGTGAGCTGTGACACCACGGCACTGTACCAAGGGCAATAAAGTGAGACTCTGTCTCAAAAAAAAAAAAAAAAAAAGAAAAAGAAAAGAATGGGCCGATCTCTCCTAAAGTATTTTTCCCTCTTGACCTGAGAGAAGAGACTGTGTAGACTGTTCTGCAGTGCTTTCTCCTGTTTTCTTTTGCCCAGGAAATTGAGATTAATAAGATTCTTGCTCTCTGAGTCCTTGTAGTATAGCAATTCCCTTCTTCTTCTTCTTCTTTTTTTTTTTTGTAGAGAGAGAGTCTCATTTTTGTCTCCCTCTGTAGAGTGCTCTGGCATCACAGCTCACAGCAACCTCCAACTCCAGGGCTTAGGCTGATTCCCAGCCTCCCGAGTAGCTGGGACTACAGGCGCCCACCACAACGCCTGGCTATTTTTTTGTGGCAGTTCAGCTGGGGCCAGGTTTGAACCCGCCACTGTCGGTCGGTATATGGGGCTGGCGCCCTATCCACTAAGCCACCGAAGGAATCTAGGAGAGAGGCCAATGTACATTCTCACACATACTTGGTATAGTTTCTTGCACAGCTCAGTGATTTGAATAATACGATGCTTCATTTATCCAGAATTCGGGGGTGGTGGTGCTGAGGTATTTAACATAAATTTTCTTTTTTCTATTTAGTCCTTTTTGTCAACACTTTGAAAAGTATTACCTATTTTTGATGTAAACCTTATAAAACTATATTACATACTCTGGGAGTGTATTAAACATAATTCAACCATTCATTAAACATTCAGTGACCTTTTGGTGAACTTCACTTTATAGAATTTTATGCTTTGGGAGTTAATTAGAATTTGAGAGATACCTAGTACAGTATTCCTTTGAAAAAAATCCTTGCCATCATTGAACATTTAAAAATTCCTAGTAAGCAAATAGTAGTAAGTCAAATAAAGTGGAAGAATATGAAGAAGGGAATAATTTCTCCTCCTTCCCTCATTTGAAGAAGTCATTGTTACTTGTTTACTGTATGAGAAAGATCTTTTGAACCCTTCTTTATGTGCAAATGCTTATATAGAGTTTTTCCTTTAAAAGTTAAAAAAGAATTATGTGGTCATCACAAAACACCTTTCTTTTTAAAGTATAGCAGATCATGAATAGCTTTCTAAATTAATATGCCAGCTTCCATAGTTTGTCATTTTAAGTCATCCTGTATTAAGCATATATCCTTTATTACTTTTGCTCTTGTTTCTATAGGGTAATCCTAAAAGTTGGATTTCTGGGTTAAGGAGTATTTAGGCACACAATTTTAATAGACACTATCAGATTAGTTTCAGACACACACACCCACAGCAATATGTGATAATGCCTAGTGCCTGTAATCTTACCATCACTAAAACCCGGCAGTCTTGAAATTTTATCAGTCTCATGTGTGAAAAATAGTCCTTCTTTCTTTAATTTTCACTAGTCTCTAAGTACTAGTGAAGTTGATACAGTCTTCTTTTTTGGAAATGTACAAACAAAAGTCCTGGAGGGTTAATTGACTTGAGAAGTCACAGAGCAGTAAGTGCCATTGGCAAAGGAGCGTATGTAAAAATGTTAATATTGTTCTGTTGTTCTACTTAGCATTTTAAATGTAAGTACTGTTTTACAACTTTTGTTTTACCAAAATAAAAGCGTAACCAGTGTCTAAAATAAAGTTGTAACAAATATGCTCTTGTGGTTTGGTGGAGTATGAAGTGGAATGCAGCTTGGTAATACGTTCATATCCTTTGACCCACTAATCTTATTTCTGGGATACTATCCCAAGTAAATAATCCCAAAGAGGAAAAGAGTTGTATGTGGAGTGGTGTTCATTGCAGTGCTGTGTGTAAAAGTGAAAAATTGGTTAGCTTGTAATAAGGAAGGAGTTCATTAATTACATTCTGTACATTCCTTGTTTCTCTTTATGTGAAAAGTATGAATTTGGAAAACAGTCTTTTTTTATTAAATGCATAAATAGTATTTACAGAGTTATTCATATGAAAATGATATTTGGGAATATTGGCTAAGGTTATATGTATGTGTTAGTGGTTAATAAAGTTATGATATTGTATGTGTTGTTTTCCTCTTTTCACCTTTTAGTAAGATTATTTTGTGTGGGATAAAATACTATGGGTAGTTAGGTAGTCAGTTACCAACAAGAAGCAAGATGAGAACCTTGGTTTTTGTTGATTATTGTTGTGCTTCACGGTAATGCTGAGATAGCTGCAGATAGCTCCTATCTTTAGCACTCCAGACCGTTGACTTCTTATGTTTGCATTTTACGTACAGTGTAGTCTTGATGTCTGTTCTCTTACGTCAGGCTATCAGTTTGCAGTCCTTGCAACTCTCAGCATGCCTCATTGCAACTACCCTCCCCCTTTTCTTTGCTGCTGCTTCTGACCTACCATGGGTTAGGAAATCAGACCAGCAGTCTTGAAATTAAAAATCTTAACCTATTTTTTATAATGAAACATTTAAAACATACAGGAAGGTAGAAGAAATGTAATAAACATTCATATTTTTACAAGTAAGTTTGAACAATTAGTGTTTTGCCATATTTATTCATTTTTTTCTGAATATTTTTAAAATAATTAGATGTCGTGACATTTACCCCTAAATACTTTAATATACATCTCTAAAAAATAAGTCCATTGCTATATAACTGCAATATTATTGTTAACCTAATAAAATTGTCAGTAATTCCCTAATAATATCTAAAGCCAGATGTATAATCCGATTTACCTGATCATCCCCAAAATGTATTTTATGGCTGATTGGTTTAGAACAGGAACTAGAGTCTGAGGGAAAACTCAAGAGCATCTTGAAAATAAAATACATAGTCTCTAAGTTCATGGGTTTGAGTTTTAAGTTCAGTGTTATGTTCTGGATATTGAAGATTGCTAAGCCAGTGACTACCGGATAAGTGAGGAGGTTAAGTTAGTTTTCATTATCTGAATACGCACTGTATCTGGCATAACAGGAAAACTTCCATGAGATAACTATTTTTCTGCCTTTGAAATATCCATTATATAGGGACATTTTTTAATGCTAAAAGAATGAAGGACGTAAATGGAGAAAGTGAAATCAAAATATTCTTACCAACTAAAAGAATATTGTACTACGTGTAATATGTAGGTCAAACTTTGTCATTGTAAACATCAATCAAAACTTTTTTTTTTTTTTGAGACAGTCTCACTGTATCACCCCCGGTAGAGTGCTTTGGCGTCAAGCTCACAGCAACCTCAAACTCTTGGGCTTAAGCAATTCTCTTAATCTTCTTGCCTCAGCCTCCTAAGTAGCTGGGACTATAGTCACCCGCCACAACTCCCAGCTATTTTTTTGTGTAGTTGTCATTGTTGTTTGTCAGGCCTAGGCTGGGTTTGAACTCACCAGCTCAGGTGTATGTGGCTGGTGCCTTAGCTGCTTGAGCCACAGGCACCGAGCCTATACTTCAGGGTTTTGCAGACATTATTCCATTTGGCATAACAAACTTGGAAAAAAGACAAAAAAAGAACTATGTTATTCTTATTATTTTTTTCTTTTTGTAGAGACAGGGTCTTGCTCTCTTGCTCCAGCTGGAGTGCAGTGGCATCATCAGAGCTCCCAGTAACCTCAAACTCCTGTGATCCTCTTGCCTCAGCCTCCCGAGGAGGAGCCAGGGGAGTCACCATACCCAGTTGATTTTTCTGTTTTTGTAGACAGGTGTCACTCTTGCTCAGACTGTTCTGGAACTCGTAAGCTCAAGCAGTCCTCTTGCCTAAGTCTCCCAAAGTGCTAGGATTACAGGGGTGAGCCACTGTGCCCAGCCTTATTCTAGAAATGAAAGAGTTGAGGCTTAGGATCACTGTTAAGTGGAGGCAAAAATTGGATGTTCAAGTCCATTCAGTGTTTTTTCTATTTCTGAGGCTTTTAAAACAGGCATGCAGTTCACTAACATTTCTTAATTCATTATACTTTACATTCAGTTACATTAATTTTTTTTTATTTGACAGTATTATGGGGTACAAATAGTTTTGGTTATGTGGAGCACTTTTATAATGCTTGAGTCATGGCTATAAGTGTGCCCATTACCCAGATAGTGTTTATTATACGTGTTAGGTAGGTTTTTGCCCATCCCTCCTTTCTTCCTCCCCCCCTGCTTGATTTGCATTAAGTTTTACTTTCTGTAAGCATATGCATGCTCTTCAGTTTCAGTTTAATAGCGAGTATATGTGGTATTTGTTTTTCCATTTTTTAGGTACTTCACTTAGGATAATGGTCTCTAGTTCCATCCAAATTGTTGCAAAAGGCATTAAGCCCATCCTTCTTCACGGCTGAGTAGTATTCCTTGTTATACATATACCAACCACATTTTGTTAATCTACTCATGAACTTATGGGTACTTGGGTTGATTCCGTATTTCTGCAATTGCAATAAACATCCAGTACAGGTATCTTTTTGATAAAATGACTTCCTTTCCTTTGGGTAAATACCCAGTAGTAGGGTTTCTGGATCAAATGATAGGTTGACTTTTTAGTTCTTTGAGGTATCTCCATGCCATTTTCCATAGAGGTTGTATTAATTTGTAATCCCACCGTAGCGTAGAAGCCATTCCTTTATCTCTGCACCCATGCCAGCATCTGTTTGTTTTTTTTTTTTTTTTTTTTTGGATTCTTTAATAAAATTCATTCTTGTTGTAGTTTTTTTTTTTTTTTGTAGAGACAAAGTCTCACTTTATCGCCCTTGGTAGAGTGCCGTGGCCTCACATAGCTCATAGAAACCTCCAACTCCTGGGCTTAGGTGATTCTCTTACCTCAAGCCTCCCCAGTAGTAGGGACTACAGGCGCCCACCACTACGCCTGGCTATTTTTTCTGTTTTTGTGGTTCGGCCAAGGCCGGGTTTGAACCCGCCACCTTCAGTATATGGGGTCGGCGCCCTACTTGATGAGCCAGAGGTGCCGCCCATTGTTGTAGTTTTAATTTGTGTTTTCCTCATGATTAATGACATTG
This sequence comes from Perodicticus potto, assembly GCA_963574655.1. NCBI lineage: Eukaryota > Metazoa > Chordata > Mammalia > Primates > Lorisidae > Perodicticus > Perodicticus potto. The sequence continues at coordinate 30,557 of CAUYRH010152624.1, forward strand.
AGCATTTTTTCATGTTGGTAATTTGTCTATCTTCTTTTGAAAACATTAACTGTTTTTTAAAATGTTGTGTATTATGGGCGGCCACCTGTGGCTCATTGAATAGTGTGCCGGCCCCATATGCCGAAGGTGGCGGGTTCAAACCCAGCCTTGGCCGAACTGCAAAACAGGAAAATAGCCGGGCTTTGTGGTGGGCGCCTGTAGTCCCAGCTACTCGGGAGGCTGAGGCAAGAGAATCACCTAAGCCCAGAGTTGGAGGTTGCTGTGAGCTCTGTGACGCCATGGCACTCTCCCGAGGGCGATAAAGTGAGACTCTATCTCTACAAAAAAAAAAAGTCACGTATTATATAAGTTTTGGCTTGGCGCCTGTGGCTCAAGCGGCAAAGGCGCCATCCACATATACCTGAGCTGGTGGGTTTGAATCCAGCCCCCAAAATAGCTGGGTGTCATGGTGAGCACCTGTAGTCCCAGCTACTTGGGATGGAGGCAGGAGAATAGCTTGAGCCCAGGAGTTGGAGGTTGCTGTGAGCTGTGATGCAACAGCACTCTACCCAGGGCAACAGCTTGAGGCTCTGTCTCAAAAAAAAAAAAAAAGTCGGGCGGCGCCTGTGGCTCAAAGGAGTAGGGCGCCAACCCCATATGCCGGAGGTGGCGGGTTCAGGCCCAGCCCTGGCCAAAAACCACAAGAAAAAAAAAAAAAGTCATGTATTATATAAGCTTTATTTCCTGATTTATTTTTAACTTTTTATTTCAAAATAATTACAGAGTCACTGGAAGATTGTTAAGATAAGGGCCAGGCATGGTGGTTCATGCCTATAATCTCAGCACTCTGGGAGGTCCATGTGGATCATCACCTAAGCTCGCCAGTTGGAGACCAGCCTGAGTTAGAGTGAGACCATGCCTCTAAAAATAGCTGGGCATTGTGGCAGGCACCTGTAATCCCAGGTACTAGGGAGGCTGAGTCAGAGAATTGCTTGAGCCCAGGAATCAGAGGTTGCTGTGAGCTATGATGCCATGACATTCTACTGGGGGTGAGGGGGTGATAAAGTGAAATGCTGTCTCAAAAAAAAAAAGAAAATTGCAAAGATAGTACAAAGAGGTCCCATTTACCCCCAGTGGTTCCATCTCATATTAAGTATAGAACTGTATGAAAATCAGGAAATTAACATTAGTATAAGTATGTATATTCTGTGTCATTTTGTCATGTGTTGATTTATGTACCTACCGCCAAAAAAAAAGATAGAAAACTGTCTGATCATCAAGATGCTGTGTCTTTATAGTCATGCCCAGCACCGTTTTTCACTACCATCCCTAAACCTAGGAAACCACTAATCTGTTCTTTGTCTCTAGATCCATGCCCGCTGTTGTGTGCATCAATTGTGTTTATTGCCGAGTAATAAGGCTGTACCACAGCTTGTTCTGCAACAAGGATTTAAGGCTTTATGGGATGGTGTTATCTTGACTTTCACTTTTAATTTCCCCATGATGTCTATTAACTATTTTTACATAAATGTCTTTTATTTACGTTGACAGGAATACAAAGTTAAGTTATAGGAATACTAATTTTGGGACAATACAAATGAGAGAAGTGAAATTTTATTTGAGTTAAGTTTGAGGACTGTTAGCCTCTAAATATGCAAATCTTTTTTTGGTATGAAGTGATGTTTAGTAGTCTTTGAATTTACGTAAACTAAATTGCAGGATTCTCATAATGGTTGTATGACTATTTGCTCCAGGGACTTTCTGATTTATGTAGAGTGCTCTAATCATAATTTTTTTTTTATGTATGGCATGTTGGTTTTGACTCATGGAATATTTATTAGTGTTAATTTTGTATTAACTGTATCGCATTTATATATAAAAGGAGATTTTAAATGAATGGTACTTTACCTTATAAAATCTTGGTAAATATTGTACCAAAGAGGGAGCTGAAATGAAGATTTCTGTGAACACCTGAAAGCAGAGCTCTCTGTCATAGGGCAAGGAAAATTGTCTGAAGAGTAGCAAAATGAGCTTTCTCGGTAAGCAAATTAATTAAAAAAAGAAAAAAGCAAGCAAGCAAATTAATCATGGAAACAATGAAGAAAGGGAGTGCCTTAGCAGAGGATTTGAAAATGTCTTGATTTTTCCACGTTCAGCATTTCCTTAGAGTGTTTACAACAGAGAGGGCAAGATGTTGACTTCTGTAGTTGAATCAGTAGCAATGGAGGAGTTTTAAGAAAAAGTACAGTTAAACATCTTTTTCTGTAGAAAAAGCATTTTAATCCAGCTGTTGAACAGTTAACAGGGGTTAACTTTGCTATAAGAATACAGTAAATACACCTCTGAAATTAGGATGGTTTATAAAGGGGAAGTTGAAGACAGCAAATTTTTTATTTCTCATGCACATATTATTTTAACTGTGCCTTAAGTAAAAACTTTATTCAAGGATGTAGATGAATGAAATAAAAACCTTTTATTATGTTCTAGGGAACCAGATTTCAGGTTTGTTTTTATGCTTACTTGTGTTGTCAGCTTTTTACTGTATGTAATTATTTTATATTTGTATAGTAATGAGGAAATTGAGGGACGTTAAAAGAATTAGCTGTAACAATTTAAACTGGAACACTGAAAATAAACAAAGAAATGACCTGTGTTTCTGCAGCATGAAAACATTCAGAAGGCAGGCGGCACCTGTGGCTCAGTGCGTAGGGCGCCGGCCCCATATACCGAAGGTGGCGGGTTCAAACCCAGCCTCGGCCGAACTGCAAAACAGGAAAATAGCCGGGCTTTGTGGTGGGCGCCTGTAGTTCCAGCTACTCGGGAGGCTGAGGCAAGAGAATCGCCTAAGCCCAGGAGTTGGAGGTTGCTGTGAACTGTGTGATGCCACGGCATACGAGGGCGATAAAGTGAGACTCTGTCTCTACAAAAAAAAAAAAAAAACATTCAAAAGGCAGAAGTCAATGTGTCTTTGCAGTGAACTGTAGTTGAAGAAAAGGGTACTTGCAAAAATAATAAGGTTTTAACTTTAAAGCTCATTGTACACCTGAGGAGGCTATAAGAGATATCCTAAAGATCTTTTGTGGCTAGATTAAAGACCACATATTGAAAGAAGAAAGAAACCAGGGATTTAAAAAAAGTATATTATGTCATTTAAACCTGGAGATGAAATATTCAAAAGAGGTCTAGGCGATACCTAATTTTGAATAACATTAAAGGTTTTTATTGTTCATCTTTGTTTTATAAAGGAAACATTTTATCTGTAAAAGACCTTGGTAGAAGGGAAATAAAATGCCACAAAAGCTTTAGCTCCCATGTCCTACAAAGCATTCATTTATTACAGTTAGAAGAAGACGACCAGGGGAAACACTGGGGGGGAGGAGAATGGTAGTGGGGAAGACTCCCAAAAGGGACACTCGGAGATATTAACCATTGGGTTCCTGATTGTTACACTTTTTGATACTTGCAGTAAATGGTCATTTTAACCTCAGATAATAATTTAATTTAGGCCTTCTATGGTTTATAGTCTGTTTATACACTTTTGCTCTTCCTCTGCAAAGTGTGTGTATGAGTGTGTGTATATATATGTATGTGTGTATGGCAAGTGATCGTATTGTTAAAAATTAAATAGCTGATATTTTAGAAGGGAATTTATTTTCATATTTTGATTCAGTTCCTGAAGTTTCTGAGAGTATGATTTTAACTGAGCACTGAATGATTTTACTTCATTAATGACCAATGGATTTAGTTGATGTGATAGTGAATAAATTTCTTTCGAAAATATTTGGAAAAAAATACCTTGATAGTCTAAACTCGTCAATAAAGCACTTTAGAAAAAACTAAAGATTTGATAAAAGAAATAATATTCATATCTAAAAAATAGAGTTTAATATTCAACATTTGGGGCAGCGCCCGTATCTCATTGGGTAGGGTGCCGACCACATACACTGAGGCTGGCAGGTTCGAACCTGGCTTTGGTCAGTTAAAAGAACAATGACAACTGCAAAAATAGCTGGGCATTGTGGAGGGTGCCTGTAGTTCCAGCTACTTGGGAGGCTGAGGCAGGATAATTATTTAAGCCCAAGAGTTTGAGGTTGCTGTGAGCTGTGATGTAACAGCACTCTACCAAGGGTGACAAAGTAAGACTCTATCTCAAAAAAAAAAAAAAAATTAAAAACAACATTTGCTGTACTTTAAGCTTGTTTTAAGATTACTTTTCTTATTGTCAGTAATCTTTTATAAGCAAGGAGGATTACTTTTTAATTTTTATTTATTTTTTAATAGGAGTTACCTTTTAACTGTTGATCCTTTTCTTATGATAGCCAGAAACTATCAAACTATTAACAAAGGTCTTTTTGCTGAAATAGTTGAATGAATACTCCTCTAGTATTCATTCAGTTTCTAGTCCAAAACATTCTCTAGGACATATTCCAAGTGTTAGAAAATATTTTAAAAACTTAAGCCTGAAAGGAGTTAGGGTCTTGAGTGTGGCGACACAGCTGAGGTGTACAGACTTCCTGCAGTGTGACTCCTGACAGGCTGGAGGGAGCAGTTCAGTTGGAGAGGCTGTGTTGCCCAGAAGAGTCTCACAGGTAGTTGGTGGGAAGAGAATTTATCTGCAGTGAATTGTAACTTATTTACAGCTGTTCAAGATTAGATTATATTTCTAATGTTATCACTTTAGGCAAGGTCAGTTATTATAGCTGAGACAAGTTAATTAATGGCACTAGGCCATACTTTTTTTTTTAGCTTTTTCAAGATACTAAAGATAATAAGGGACCAAGATGGCAGCATTGTAATTTAATTTTATTATATAATAAAGTAGCAGGAGAGCTTTTAGTCTGTAATTATTGACTATTTCTTCACATGGGATCCATGGCAACATAAACTGAACTGCATTTAAAGGAAACAGCGGGCAGAACATACATCAGTACTGCTTTTTTGTTTTCCTTTCTTCCTTTAGTGATTCTCTTGCCCTTTGCCTCCCAAGTAGCTGGGATTACAGGTGCCCGCCACAATGCCCAGCATCGTCGTCATCATCTTTTTTTTTTTTTTTTTTTTTTGGGTAGAGACAGGGTCTTTTACTCTGGCTCACTCTGACTCACGCTGGTCTCGAACCCTCCGAGCTCAGGAAATCTACCTGTCTCTGCCTTCCACAGTGCTGGAACTACAGGCATGAGCCACCACGCCCGGCCAGTACTGCTTCTTGTCTAAAAGGAAGACAGAGAAAAGGAAAACTAATCTTGACAAATACTGAGACATTCAAACACCAATGTGATGGAAGAACCTTTGCAAAATAAAATATAGCAAACACTTTGTACCTAACCAAAAAACTTTTATAAAATATTATGTGATTTAGTACAACTTAAACCTGACTTAATCATCTAAAGTTGAAATATTGGCTCAGCGCCTGTGGCTCAACGGGCTAAGGCGTCAGCCATGTACACCTGAGCTGGCGGGTTCAAATCTCCAGCCCGGGTCCGCCAAACAACAATGGTGGCTGCAACCAAAAAATGGCCGGGCGTTGTGGCGGGCGCCTGTAGTCCCAGCTACTTGGGAGGCAGAGGCAGGAGACTCGCTTGAGCCCAAGAATTGGAGGTTGCTGTGAGCTGCAATGCCATGGCACTCTATCCAGGGTGACAGCTTGA
>CAUYRH010152629.1:0-14301 GCA_963574655.1 Perodicticus potto
GAGACAGAGCCTCAAGCTGTCACCCTGGATAGAGTGCTGTGGCATCACAGCTCACAGCAACCTCCAATTCCTGGGCTCAAGCGAGTCTCCTGCCTCTGCCTCCCAAGTAGCTGGGACTACAGGCACCCGCCACAACGCCCAGCCATTCTTTTGGTTGCAGCTGCCATCGTTGTTTGGCTGGTCTAGACTGGATTCGAACCCGCCAGCTCAGGTGTACATGGCTGGCGCCTTAGCCCGTTGAGCCACAGGCGCCAAGCCATATCTAGCATTTCATATGGTTAAGTATTCTGTGTATAGCAAGAGCACCTGAAATCTATTTTTGTATCAAAAATCCCAAATACAACCAAGCATTATTAACTGTAGTCTCCGTACTACGCATTAGATCTCTGGACTTACTCGTCATACACATCTGCAACCTTGTGTCCCTTGAGCTACATCATTTCCCCATTTCCTTTACCTGCCTTCCTTTCACTCCCCTGATCTTTTGTTTTCTCTCTGTCCATATTTGACTTTTTAAAAAATATCCTACGTATAAGTGAGATCATACAGTATTTTTCTTTCTTTGGAGTATTTCATTTGGTATAATGTCCTCCAAGTTCAATCACGTTGTGGCAAATGACAGGATCTCTTTTTTCTGAAGGCTGAATCATATTCCATTATAAATGGATAAAGAAACTATCCAGCAACAAATCCTCCATTGTTTTCATAGTTTGACTATTGTGAATAATGCTACAATGAACGTGACAGAGCAAATGTCTTTACAAGGCGGTGATTTCATTTTCTTTTCTTTTTTTTTTTTTTTGTGTATGTGTTACAATAAACCTTTATTTATGGACACTGAAATTTAAGTTTCATATACTTTTCACTGTTATAAAGCATTATTTTCCTGTGATCATTTTTTTTTTTCTTTCAAAGTTTGGTCGGAACCACATTTATTTTTTTTTTTTAAATACATGTATTTTATTATTCTTCATTACATTATTTCCGCCCCCCCGTCCGTGATAAGACAGAATTGATTTACAGAAAAGAATACAGAAAACACCAAAGCTCCTGGTGGTGATTTCATTTTCTTTGGAGATCTGCCCAAAACAGGGATTGCCGGGTCATATGGTAGTTCTATTTTTAATTTCTTTAGGCACCTCCATACTGTTTTTTGCAATGGCTGCACCAATCTGTATTCCCACCAACAAAACGCAAATGTTCCTTAAAAGTATATGTGTTTTTAAAGTTCTATTGCCTAAAGATACTCATTAAAATATAAATATCTGTATTTTCTTCAAAGGAGGGGAAATCCAAGGAGGAGAAAGCAAATGGGATTATTTGAGAAATAAGATTGGCCTTGAGGCTTGGCGCCTGTAGCTGAAGTGGCTAAGGCACCAGCCACATACACCAGAGCTGGCGGGTTCAAATCCAGACTGGGCCTGCCAAACCATGACAGCTGCAACCAAAAAATAGCCAGGTGTTGTGGCGGGCACCTGTAGTCTCAGTGACTTGGGAAGCTGAGGCAAGAGAATTCCTTAAATTCAGGAGTTGGAGGTTGCTGTGAGCTCTGATGCCATTGCACTCTACCCAGGGCAACAGCTTGAGGCTCTGTCTCAAAAAAAAAAAAAAAAAAAAGATTGGGCTTGAGTTGATCATTATTGACCTGGAAGATGAGAACATAGGGCTCTTTGCATCATCACTTGATTTTTATACACATTTAAATCATTAAGTAACAATAAGCTGAAAATATTGTTTATATAAATATCAATGAAAACACTGCATGAAAGTAAAGACAAAAATCTCCAGAATGTAGCCAAAGTGGCATGTACAATTTTTAAATCCTAGATTTAAAAAATGGAAATAATTACTGAGGAACTGAGATGAAATCAAAATAAACTAAGTACGTGGGTGTACGCACACACACATACACACAAAATTCTATTTAGAGAAATAAAACATATCAAAAATTTTTAGAAGTTCCAGTGCATCACTTCTGCTATGTAACGAACGACACCAAAATTTAGTAGCTTAAAACAAAACCATTTACATATGCCACAATTCTACGGGTTAGAAATTTGGGCTGGACTCAACTAAGAGGTTCTTCTTTTCACAGTTGGGCTCACTTACATGTGAGCAGACAGGTGCCGGTGGGTCTAGAATAGACTCAAATGGAATGGTTTGTCTCTGTTCCAAAAGCTAGCCTGAGCTCGTTCTTATAGCAACAGAGAAGCAGTCCAAATAAGCAGTGTATCTGCCCTGAATGTAAGATTAGGCCAGTTGTTCTCAAAGTCTGGTCTCCAAAATAGCAGCATCAATACCACCTGGGAACTTACTTTATGATAGGTGCTCTTTTAATATCCAAATTAAAATAACAAGACTGTCATCATAGGTAACACTAATTACAGGCTAGGTGTGGGGACTCATGCCTGTAATCCTAGCTCTTTGGGAGGCTGAGGCAGAAGGATTGCTTGAGGTCAGGAGTTTGAGACCAGCCTAAGCAAGAGCGAGACCTCCGTCTCTACAAAAATAAAAATTAAAAATATTAGCCGTATGGTGGCAAGTGCCTGTAGTCCTAGTTACTTGGGAGGCTGAGGCCACAGGATGCCTTGATCCCAGAAGAGTGAGGCTGCAGTAAGCTATGAATGACACCACTGCCCTCTAGCCTGGGCAACAGAGAGAGACTCTGTCTCAAAAACAAAAATAAAAACAGGTTGGGCATGGTGGCTCATGCCTGTAATCCTAGCACGCTGGGATGCCCAGGCAGGTGTACTGTATGAGTGCAGGAGTTTGAGACCCACCTGAGCAAGATTGAGACCTTGTCTCTAAAAAAAATGGAAAAGGGTGGCACCTGTGGCTCAAAGGAGTAGGGCACTGACCCCATATGCTGGAGATGACGGGTTCAAACCCAGCCCCGGACAAAAACTGCACAAAGAATAAATAAATAAAATGGAAAAATTAGCCAAGTGTGGTGGCCGGTGCCTGTAGCTACTTGGGACACTGAGGCAAGAGGATTGCCTGAGCCCAGAGTTTGCTGTGAGCTATGATGATGCCATGGCTCTCTACCCAGGGCTATAGAGTGAGACGATGTCTCCAAAAGAAAAGAAATTCTCTTTCTTTAAAATTTGTGGACAACTCTGAAGAACACTGAAATTGAGCTTTTTAAATTTTTCTGAGGCCCCTAGTGTAAGAGACATCCAGGCAGTTGCTAAAGTCCTCTACTGACAGTGGCTTTACTGGTCTCTGCTCAGAAGCACAAACACAGTAACTCCTATGAAGCAACTTTTAAATTGTGTTTCTTCATGAAATGTGGCCTTGCAGTCATTGAACATCTAACATTGGCATGGGAATGAAGGAATCCAAGGAGATGGCAGTTCAGATCATAAAAGAAAAAGATCAAGTACATTCAAAATTAGATTAGGTAGGCTCGGTGCCTGTGGCTCAGCGGGCTAAGGCGCCTGCCACATACACCTGAGCTGGCGGGTTCGAATCCAGCCTGGGCCAGCCAAACAACAATGACAGCTGCAACCAAAAAAATGGCCGGGCGTTGTGATGGGTGCCTGCAGTCCCAGCTACTTGGGAGGCAGAGGCAGGAGAATCTCTTGAGCCCAGGAATTGGAGGTTGCTGTGAGCTGTGATGCCATGGCACTCTATCCAGGGTGACAGCTTGAGGCTCTGTCTAAAAAAAAAAAAAAAAAAATTAGATTAGGTAACTTTGCAACCATCCTGGTAAAGATTGGCTCAGGCAAGAATTACCGATGATCGCTAAATCCAAGGAGTAATTATGATGATAAGCAAAGATTTACATGGTCTTAAAGTATCTCCCCACAGACTGCTTAGTAGTTGCAAACTTAATGGAATAAATTACAGATTTTAAAAGATATTTACAAAAGGAGCAACTGCTAATATCTTGGGACACATCGTTGCCAAGTCCTGGGTCTTTTATATCAGCAAAAAGTGAGAGGCTAGAGCCACTCTGCTTAGGTGGCTGGAATCAGGACTAACAGGATCTTTCTCTTACATCAGAGGTACCATGTCGGATAAAAAATTCAGGAAAACTAGAGCCTGACGTCAAGAGAAGAGTACACTGGCTAAACAGACTCAGAAAGATGCTATTGGGGGATGTAAAAAAAAAGATCAAAAATATTTCTGAAGAAGAATGTGGAGATGGTAGGCTCCCTACCATCCAGAAACCTTCCACTCAAAGGAAAGAAAGCAAAAGTTGGAAGACAGTATCTATTTGAAAACTCGAACAAAAAGTAATTTTCCCATGGAAATACCTTCTTTTTTTCTAATCATGAAAGTATACACAATCTTCCTTCCAAAACTCAGACATTTTAAATAGACAAATGATAGACACTCACGCGCTCATATACGTACATAGGCACGTAAACAGCTGTTTCTTTTTCAAAGATTAAATTATACTAAATGTATTCTGGTAGCCTACATTTTTATATTTTATCATCATTTTTAATGACTGCATAGTGTTTTATTATATCATATATTTTTATATTAGATTAGATCCACATTTTATCATAATTCAGGTGGCTTTTGATTTCCTACCATCATTGACAATGTTTAGATTAAACCTCTTTATGTACTTGTCCAATTACTTGCATTAGACAAAAGGAACGGAGATTATGAGACAAAAAGTAGGCCTTAAAATGTGCCTGCGTTGCCAAATTACTCTACAGAGGAGAAATTGTACAAATGAACATTCCCAGCAACAGAGCAAGAGAGCGCTGTTTCCCCACACCTCACAAACAACGGCTAGAAATATAGTTTCAAAAATGAGTGCAGGGAATGGATGCTCTCCTTGTGCTGCTTGTCTCCCTAACAGCTGAGAACATAGGTGGCTCCAGGCTAGTGACATTCTGATCTAATCTGACTGCTCTGGGTGACAGAAAACTCTCCCTGTGTCCTGGTGTCATGTGAACCCTATAAAGGCAGTAACTCCCAGCACATCACAGAAGGCCCCAACTCTGCCCTTTAGCCATGAAGTTCTTACTCCTGCTCTTTGCAGTCCTCGGATTCCTGGCCCAGATCATCCCAGGTAAACAGGATGGGGGGAAGGGCTCACCCCACTGAGTTGCAGTCGAACATAGGGAACTCCCAATATCCACCAGAGGCTTCGATGCCCCAAACCCAGCCACCGCCCTACACAGCCTAGTTTTCTTTCTTTTTTTGTTTAGCAGACCCAGGCCAGATTTGAACCTGACAGCCCCAATGCATGGGGCCGGAGCTCTACCCATTGAGCTACAGGCGCCCGGCCTTATTTTCTCTTCTAAATCAACAGTCACCCTCATCCTAGTCCCAAATACCTTCTTTGGTATGTGAGTTCCTATCTAAGTTCCCAGAACACTGTGAAGGCTTCTGTCCATTTGCATCCTTTGATATCAACCCTGGGTTAGAGCTCAGAGGGATTATTAAGGCCAGAAGAGAGAGATTTAGGGTCCTGCCCCTGTGCCCACCAGAGGGCTGGCAGGAAGGGTGATGGAAGGAGACCACACAGAGGACAAGTTCTCACAGGATGGTAAGCCAGATGCTCAGCTCAAACCAGGGAGTGAGGAGAGAATGCAGAGTCTGAGAGAGAGAGCCATCAGAAGAGGGTCGGGTGGTGGATGAAGAAAGTCAAAAAGAAAGAGGGTGCTCAGGGGCGGCGCCTGTGGCTCAAAGGAGTAGGGCACAAGCCCCATATGCCAGAGGTAGCAGGTTCAAACCCAGCCTTCACCAAAAACAAAACAAAAACAAAAAAAGACAGAGGGTGCACAGAAGGGGCCAGTGCTATGAGCAGGTGGCAGACACACAGTGCTGGGGCAGAGCCCTCAAGTTTAACCGGAAGGTGATCCTGGCACTGTGTGAATGCAAAAATACTTTGTCAGTACCAAACATCATTTTCCTTTTAATGCTTTTGGAGAATGATTCACCTCCCCATACACAACACCCTAGGTTGACTGATGTTTACAGTTTTAGACTCTCTGAAAACAAAGGAGGTAGAAACACCACAGAAAGGGAGCCTGAGGGTGAGTGAGAAGAGCCCCAATCCTCCCTTTCAAGTGTTCAGGCTCCTCTCCTGACAATAAAGACCTGGATCCCCACCTTTGTTTCCACCCACACATCTTCCTCTGCAGTACCAAACATAGTAAATCATAAGTCCTTAATGACCTTTAAAGATGCAAATACCAGCAAAGAAAAGGAGCTCCTCCGAGTTCCCAGAGGCCATTAATCAGGGAAAATCTGTCTTTCCATGCCCTTTTAAGCACACATCTCAGAATAAAAAGCCAGAGTCTCCCATCTGGCCCTGACCCTTATCAGCCCCTATTCTGCTTCTAACCATGACTTCTCTGTATTTTCCTCTCCCACACAGCTGCCAGGGCTAGGATAAGTTGTGGACACAATTTCCCTGGACACTGCAGAGAATATTGCAAAAAGGATGAGATATCACATTTCATGTGCGACCATTACAGGGCATGCTGTGTCAAGAAAATCACTTAGAGCATTTAGACCATGACCCATTCCTAAGCCTCCTAAGTCCTCAAGCAGAAAAACCACACAAGGGCAAGGCGAGACCAGAACATCACCAGAACAACTGCTATTATCACCATCAACTCAAAGAAATACCTTTTCCACAGTTCAGACTCCCCCTACGTTCTTGGGAACCAGCCAAAACTTTCTCCTTCTGGAGCTTCAATTCCTGCCTTCTACATCATTCTGTTATTCATCTAATAACTGATTTGGAGTTTGTATCTATCCTAAGAAACAACATCATGTCGACTCAATCCACAGGGGATTTGTCAGTTGGGTCCTCCGAAGAGCAAATGCAAGGACAGAATTGGTCATGCAAAAGATGCATTGGAGGAGAACATCTCTGAAGAACAAAGGTGAGAGGAAGCATGAGTGGGCCAGGAGAGTCTTCAGACTGCAATGCTTACCTGATACCTACCAAAGGGGAGAAGGACAGAGAAGGACTGAATAGGATGGAGAGGAGACTGAGAATGCCATTCTAAGTAAGTCTCTGCCAGGGGGTTGGGGAGGCTCAAAGCAAGGCGTGACCCTCAGAGGAGCTCTGCTCAGGGCAGGGATGGCCAGGTTCTAATACATGTATCCCACTGCGTTCGGGGTATTTGCTTTGGCTATTGACTGGCAGGGCACGGCCTAGTTAATGTTTCTTGTCAGGCCTTGCACACAGCTTCTTCTGTGGCCACTATTTCTTTAGAGTGCTCACAGACCCAGCAGGGGTATTTGCATGCTATATCCCCTACAGGCCAGACTTCTAGGAAAAGCAGGAAACTGCTCAGACAAGAAATTTACTGGCTGCTGTAAAAGTAAACTAGCTAACCTATTTTTATTCCACCTTGCTCAGCTTATTTCTCTGTTTTTCCCTTTTTCTGGGGGTGTTTTCCCTTGCCAAGAATGGGGGTCTTCATCCCCATTCTGCCTGCAAAACAAGATCCCTGGAAGAGATAGGGGTACTACACCTCAGTTCTACCCATTTCATACACAGTGAGAAATGAGGTAGAACTGAGAAGATACTAGAGAAGGTGTTATAATGAAAGTTTTTGCTAACTGCCAGGCGTGGTGGCTCACACCTGTAATCCTTGCACTCTGGGAGGCTGAGGTGGGTGGATTGCCTGAGCTCACAGGTTTGAGACCAACCTGAGCCAGAGCAAGACCCCGTCTCTAAAAATAGCTGAACATTGTGGCAGGTGCCTATAGTCCCAGCTACTTGGGAGGCTAAGACAAGAGAATAGCTTGAGTCCAAGAATTTGAGGTTGCTGTGAGCTGTGACGCCACAGCACTCTACCAAAGATGACAAAGTAAGACTCTGTCTAAAAAAAAAAAAAAATAGGGGGGCACCTGTGGCTCAGTGAGTAGGGTGCCGGCCTCATATACAGAGGGTGCTGGGTTCAAACTCAGCCCCGGCCAAACTGCAATTAAAAAAAAAGAAGTAGCCGGGCATTGTGGCGAGCACCTGGTGTCCCAGCTACTCTGGAGGCTAAGGCAAGACAATCACCTAAAACCCAAGAGCTGGAGGTTGCTGTGAGCTGTGACACCATAGCACACTATGGAGGGTGACAAAGTGAGATTCTGTGTCTAAAAAAAAAAAAAAAAAAAAAAGGGAAAGTTTTTGCTAGTCAGAATTTCTCTTCTCAAATTTCTTCCTGGCAAATGACCTCCACTTCCATTAGACATTAATATATCAAGCACACAAGGGGAAAAATAAGGACATAGAGAAATAGAACATGCTTCATGACTAGAAAAAAAAGATTTCTTTCAATTACCTGTGGAGACCAGGCGTGGTGGCTCACACCTGTAATTCTAGCACTCTGTGAGGCCGAGGCAGGTGGATTGCCTGAGCTCAGGGGTTTGAGATCAGCCTGAGCAAGAGTGAGACCCAATCTCTACTAAAAATAGAAAAATTAGCCAGGCAGGTGCCTGTAGTCCCAGCTACTGGGAGGCTGAGGCAGGAGGATCACTTGAGCCCAGGAGTTTCAGAGTGTGATAAGCTATGACGCCATGGCACTCTAGCCTGGGAAAACAGTGAAACTCTGTCTCAAAAAAAAAAAAAACTCTGTGGAAAACTAACAAAACTTAGCAGCTTTAGGTTATCGTCAAACATTTTTTCACAAAATTAAAAACAGAAATTAAACACATCACAGTCTTTACTCAGAACAAAATATACTGAAAAATTAATATAAAGAGAAAACTAAGTGTTTAGTCTCTAGAGTGTATAAACAAAGAAATGCTGGATTCAAGGCTGAAAGCTTAAAATGCAAGGAGGAAAGGAACACCTATTGGAACAAGAGGGCCACTCCTTCTCCCCTTCGGGTCAATGGGCCTGTTGGCCAAGCCGTGATGATTTCCTGGGCAGAAGAAGAAATAATTGCTCTCTGAGTGTCAAAAATTGTGTAGACGGGCTCAGCGCCTGTGGCTCAATGGGCTAAGGCGCCAGCCATGTACACCTGAGCTGGCGGGTTCGAATCCAGCCCAGGCCTGCCAAACAACGACAGCTGCAATAAAAAAAAAAAAAAAAAAAAAAATTGTGTAGACGTATTTTTAACTCCCATGGTATTAACTGGGTTTGGTGGCTTGCACCTGTAGTCCCAGCTACTTAGGAGGCAGGACACTTGAGTCTAGGAGTTCCGGAGCACCTTGGGTGACATAGAGAGAACCTATCTCTAAAAACAATAAAAAATAAACTACCCTGGGGCGGTGCCTGTGGCTCAAAGGAGTGGGCACCGACCCCATATACTGGAGGTGGCGGGTTCAAACCCAGCCCCAGCCAAAAACTGCAAAAATAAATAAATAAATAAATAAATAATAAACTACCTTGGTTTGTTTAATCATTGGAAATACGTTCACTGTGGAAAAATTGGAAAATATGGATCAGGAAGAAAATAAGTAAGAAAGCAAGAAATCATTTGTAATTCCCAATGGATAAAATCACTACTTGGTATATGTAATTCAGTCTTCAAAATATATAAGTATGAACCTTCTCAAAATATAAACCTACTGTGTGTACTATTTTGTAACCTGCTCTTTCACTTAAAATATTGTAAATATACTTCTCATGTCAAATATTCTTCTCTAACAGTTTTAATAGCTGCATACCTTATATGTATGTGTCATAACTCACTTCACTAATAATTCTGTGTGGTAGGGCACCTAGGTTGTTCACAGGGTTTCTGTATTTTATACATTTTATTAAATGAACATGCCTACAGCTAAGAAAAAGAAAAAGAAAAAGAAAGGAAAGGAAAGGGAGAAAGAAAGAAAGAATTACTCTCTGTAGTGGTCCAGGGAACCAAAGGAATTGACATGGTAAAACCGTATCATGATTGTGATGATGGTGAAAACTCATACAACGTACACCCAAAATATAGTCAATTTTAATGTTAATTGTATTTATTTTTTTTTAGTAGAGTCTCACTTTGTCTCCCTTGGTAGAGTGCCACAGCATCATAGCTCACAGCAACCTCAAACTCATGGGCTCAAGTGATTCTCTTGCCTCAGCCTCCAGAGTAGCTGGGACTACAGGCGCCCATCACAATGCCTGGCTATTTATAGAGACAGGGTCTCGCTCTGGCTCAGGCTGGTCTCGAACCTGCAAGCTCAGGCAATCCACAAGCCTCAGCCTCCCAAGTGCTATGATTACAGGCATGAGCCATTGCACCCGGCCTATCATATGCTAATTGTAGAAATCAAAAAGTAAAAGACACAATCACAAAAATGTCATTTGAGAGGAAAGATTTAATCAGTATACCAAGATAATAGAGAAGTTTCAATTTATACCACCTTGGCTCTCATAAAATATTAAAGTAAAATACTAAAATACAAATTCTTTTTTTCTGGGGGAGGGGAGATAGAGTCTCAAGCTGGAGCCCTGGGTAGAGTGCTCACAGAAACCTCAAACTCTTTTTTTTTTTTTTTTTAGAGACAGAGTCTCATTTTGTTGCCCTCAATAGAGTGCTGTGCGTCACAGCTCACAGCAACCTCCAGCTCTTGGGCTTAGGCAATTCTCTTGCCTCAGCCTCCCGAGTAGCTGGGGCTACAGGCGCCCGCCACAAAGCTCAGCTATTGTTTTTGTTGTTGCAGTTTGGCCGGGGCCAGGTTCAAACCTGCCACCTTTGGTATATGGGGCTGGCACCGTACTCACTGTCCTCAAACTCTTGGGCTGAAGTGATTCTCTTGCCTCAGCCTCCCAAGTAGATGGGACTACAGGAGCCCCCCACAATGTCCAGCTATTTATTTTTGTGGCAGTTGTCATTGTTGGTTTTTTTGCTGGCCAGGGCCAGGTTTGAACCCACCAGCCTTAGCGTATGTGGCTGGAGCCCTACCAACTGAGCTACAGGCAACGCCTAAAATACAAGTTCTTAAGAGCTATCACTTAAATTTCTACATATAACTTACGTTAAAAAAAAATTCTCCTATGAAAAGACTTGAGGATTCTTTCTTCTCTTTTCTTCTCCCTTTCTCATTTTGTTAAAGGAATAGTCTTAAAGCTTACTGCAACAGTAATTGTGACAGCTTGATGAAAACAAAGCTTTAAATATGCACAATCTCAGTAATTTTTTTTTTGCAGTTTTTGGCCGGGGCTGGGTTTGAACCCGCCACCTCCTGTATATGGGGCCAGTGCCCTACTCCTTTGAGCCACAGGCACCACCCAATCTCAGTAATTTTTTTTTTTTGAGTCAGAGCCTCAAGCTGTCACCCTGGATAGAGTGCTTGGCATCGCAGCTCACAGCAACCTCCAATTCCTGGGCTCAAGTGAGTCTCCTGCCTCCGCCTCCCAAGTAGCTGGACTATAGGTGCCCACCACAACGCCCGGCCATTTTTTGGTTGCAGCCGTCATTGTTGTTTGGCGGGTCCGGGCTGGATTCGAACCCACCAGCTCAAGTGTACGTGGCTGGCACCTTAGCCCATTGAGCCACAGGCGCCGAGCCCTCAGTAATTTTTTAATAGGTATGTGTTTGGCTTGACTCCCGCCCCGCAAAGAAAAAAATAGTTTTAAATCTTATTTGAAGAGGGTCCCCATGGTTAGGGCGTCAGCCACATGCTCCGGGGCTGGTGGGTTCAAACCCAGCCTGGACCTGCTAAACAACAATGACAACAACAACAAACAAAAACAGCCAGGCATTGTGGCAGGGGCCTGTAGTCCCAGCTTCTAGGAAAGCTGAGGCAAGAGAATCGCCTAAGCCCAGGAGTTGGAGGTTGCTGTCAGCTGTGACACTACACTCTACAGAGAATGACAAAGTGAAACTCTGTCTCAATTAAAAAAAAATCTTGTTTGAAAAATAATTTTGTGCTAATTGTATTTTTGGCTTTGGAAAGAAGGAAGGAAAAAAGGAAGAGAGAAAACATGTTAAGAGGCTGATCGTTAATCCACTTCAAGACAGATTTTAATCACTAAACTGAAATGCTATTATAAAATTGAACTGTCCTAAATATTAAAAATTGTATATTGAAAATCATATACTCAGGAAAATAAGACTTGTGAATTATCAACTGCAAATTGGTAGCAAGTCATTAAATTTATAATAGAATGTATTTACCATAGCATTAGGCCCAGAAAAGTGGCACAATAACTACTTATAAGGTGTCCTTTCCTAAGGCTAAAATCCTGAGTTTTTTTAAACTAAAAAGTTCCTTTTCCTTTAATAACTAAACTGGCTTTGGTTTTTAAACTGAAGAGAAAAGAATAAGCCACCACTTTTCCAGTATAACCTCATGCCCTTGACCATCATCCGGTGTATCCTGCGGCTGTGAAATACAATACAGGAATGCGTTCATTTTCTTCAAATAAGATAGTAGAAACACAGGCTGAAGAATTCATTGAGCTCCCTCTACAAATAAAAAGAATTTTAGATTTAAGGAATATGAGACTCAGCTTGCTAGACTCCAATAAATACAAGACACATAATTTGCAAGACCCAGCACAAAATAAAAATGTGGGGTCCCTTGTTCAATAAGATTTAAGAACTTCAAGATGGCTACAGTAGAATATTAAACCAAGCAGAAAGTCCTTCCGAGTACAGGGAGCTGTGTAATGCACAGGTCACACAGCCATAAAGCCAGACTTGGTTCTCACGGTTAATACAGCAATTATTTTTACTGATGTCACAAAAACTTCAGAATAATCTGAGCTTGAAGCTGCTGGAGTGGTGAGAATTGCACATATCTTCATGGGAATGCAGCCATTCTGACTGAGCTAGGCATGTCAATTGAGCAAACCAGAACATCTAAGGACAGCTTTTTTTTTTTTTTTTGACAGAGTCTCACTTTGGTGCTCTCAGTAGAGGGCCGTAGTGTCACCACTTGCAGCAATCTCAAACTCTTGGGCTCAAGTGATCCTCTTGCCTCAGTCTCCCAAGTAGTTGGGATTATAGGCGCCTGCCACAATGCTCAGCTATTTTTACAGACAGGGGTCCCGCTCTTGCTCAGGCTGGTCTCCTACTCCTCAAGCAATCCACTCACCTCCACCTCATAGAGTCCTAGGATTACAAGCGTGAGCCACGGCGCCCGGTCAGGACAGCTTTTATTTCTCTTTGCTGAGCTGCCCTGACCTTGCTGGAAGTAGCACCTAACACAGTCAGAAAGTAGGCAGACAACATGGGTTGAATTAATCACAGACTCCTAAGTAAAAGTTATGCTTTAAGTTTATGTATCTTCCTTTCAAATGCAAACCTTAGAAAGTGCTGATTGCATAGTGTGACTTAATTACAAAAGGGAGCAATTAAGCCTTTATGAGTCAGTCAAGGTTCTTCTAGTTATTGGGTCATACAACTGAAAGGTCAGAGACAATTCTCAGGGCAGCTGGCCAAAGGCTCACATGATATCATGGGAATTTTGTCTTCCTTTCACCTCTAGTGGTTATATGACTACCTTCTGTACTGAATTTATTGTTGGGCTATACGAGATGGCTTCAAGCAATATTAGAACACATCAACCCAATACCAAATCCAGTATGTAAGGGAGCTCACTTCCTCCATAGCAGAGTTTTGTTAGCCCAAACTGGACTGGCTTGCCTTAGGTCATGTTCTCATCCCTTAACTAATCAGTAGCTGGGGCATGGAATGTTGTTGTTATTGTTGTTTGAGACAGAGTCTCACTCTGTCCTCTTGGGTAGAGTGTGATACTTCATAGTAACTTCGACCTCCTGGGCTCAAGTGATCCTCCTGTCTCAGCATCCCAAGTAGCTGGGATTACAGGTACCTGCCACAGGCCTAGATAGTTTTTTGGGGGGGTTTGGTTTTTTAGTAGGGGCAGGGTTGGAGGAGGGGACTCCCTTTTGCTCAGACTATTCTCAAACTCCTGAGCTCAAGCAATCCACCTGCCCTGGATTCCCAGAGTGCTAAGATGACAGGCATGAGCCTGGCCAGGATGGAATGTTGTGATTGACTTAGTCATAAACTCCACTCCCAAATCCAGAAATAGAATCAGCTGGGTCAACCACAGGACGCAAAGTAGATGCTGGACAGCCAAACAACTCATGTCCATCACAAGCAGAGAGCAAGCTACCTCTATTAAGAAGTTACTGATCCCCAGAAACTTAAAGATAAGATATGACATCAAAAGCCATCCTGAAATTTCTGTGTGTCAGTGTTCAGGGCTACAGTTAAGTGACTTTCTGTAAGTAGTTTTTTTGTGTGTGCCTTGTATGAAACAACTGAAATGAAAGCTTAGAACCAGCATTAGAAACCATGAGTTTGGCTTGGCGCCTGTGGCTCAAGCAGCTAAGGCGTCAGCCACGTACACCTGAGCTGGCAGGTTCGAATCCAGCCTGGGCCTGCCAAACAACAATGATGGCTGCAACCAAAAAAT
>CAUYRH010152631.1:0-10347 GCA_963574655.1 Perodicticus potto
ACAGCAACCTTCGATTCCTGGGCTCAAGCGAGTCTCCTGCCTTCGCCTCCCAAGTAGCTGGGACTACAGGCGCCTGCCACAACGCCCAGACATTTTTTGGTTGCAGCCGTCATTGTTGTTGGGCGGGCCCGGGCTGGATTCGAACCTGCCAGCTCAGGTGTACATGGCTGGCGCCTTAGCCCGTTGAGCCACAGGCGCCGAACCGTTCACCTGCATTTTTAACTGTTTTGTTAAATTACCCAAAATCTTTGGGTTTTGCAGAAACTGTGTGTGTGTTTTTTTTTTTGGGGGATATAGGATCTTGCTCTGGTTCAGGCTGGTCTCACATCCATAAGCTCAGGCAATCCACCCGCCTTGGCATCCCAGAGTGCTAGGATTACAGGAGTGGGCTTCTGTGCCCAGCCTATAAATTATTTTGGGAAAAACTGACATCGTTTACAATATTCATCTTCAAAAAATTTGGATTATTTTCCCCAATAATTTCAATTTATGTTTAGATATATAAAATTAAGTTTGATAGTTTTCTTCAAATGAAAACCACAAGTGAAGGAAATAATGTTAACTTGAAATTGTGACATTTTTGTGGAAGGAATACTTACTATGCGACTTATCGATTTCATTAAAAAGAAATCAATTACATTTCAATAGTTTTTCATTTTAAACATTTTTGCTAAAACTGTAGAAGAGAGAATGTCAACAGCTGAAAAACTGGAATCAGCCCTGTTGACAAAGCATTTTAAAGGTATAAACTCAGTACTACATATGGTTTCAAAAATATTAAATAATTGAGTTCTACAGTCAGCTTAACAGTTTTAAGTGTAACCAGCAGGAGGAGCTCAAGGACTTCTTCCATTTTATTGTACCATTCTCTTACATTTTTAAAAAGGACAAACCACAGTTAAGTTTAGTTTTAGAAAATGAGATTCGAAAGCAGCTTTTTACATAAGAGGCAGAAATGAAGCTCATTCAAGTCCCACGAGACAGCAGAGGCACCTGGAGAAGACCATTTCTTACTAATTTCAAGGTCATTTCTAACTAATTTGATAATCTCAAATACATGTCACTTTCAGAGATACTTTATTACAAATTAGTACAAATATCAAATAGTGAGTTAATCATAATTATTGGGGCAGTGGAATCCAAAGGAGCCTAGAAAAGAGAACAATCCTTTAGGCAGAACCTGTCTGAATATTTTTCATTTTCTTTCTCTCTCTCTTTTTTTTTTTTTTTTGAGACAGTCTCACTATTTCATCCTGGGTAGAGTGCCATGGCATCACAGCTCACAGCAACCTCAAACTCTTGGGCTTAAGCAATTCTCTTGCCTCAGCCTCCCAAATAGCTGGGACTATAGGTGCCCACCACAATGCCCGGCTATTTTGTTGTTGCAGTTGTCATTGTTGTTTAGGAGGCCCACGTTGGGTTTGAACCCACCACCCTTGGTGCATGTGGCAGGCGCAGTAACCACTGTACTACAGGCACTGAGTCTCTCTCTCTCTCTCTCTCTCTCTCTCTATATATATATATATATATTTTTTTTTTTTTAACACTGTCTCCTTTGGTTTTTATTTATTCTAGAATCATCATTCTAGGAAGATTAGTTTCCTCTGCAAATGTTCTTTAGTAATAGGCCACATTTCATATTCAGATGTACAAAGAAGTCCTACCTTTTCCTTTACCAAACGACCCAACAGCTTTTCATTTGGTGTACTGAAAAAAGAAACGTGAAACTATGTGTCTGATGATCAAACAGCAACTTTAAAAAGGTCCAGTTAGTAAGGCACCACTTCTAGTCAAAGTTCTTAAAGGATTAAAAAATCTGGCCAAAACACATAGCTGCCTATTCCACTCCTTTTTAAAAAGGCAATTACTACTGAAAACCACTGATGAATGCACCTACTAGTACAGTGACTTCTCTACCAGTACTGTATGTGCTTTGCTTAGTAGGTGCTGCTTTAATTAAATACTTAATTAAAGCTATGAACAGAATTTAGCAATTTATTGATTCAGAAATATTATGGATAAAATTATTTCCTACAATTACATATTAAATTTCTATAACCAAGAGATAGCAACTTTAGCTTCTATCTTATTTAAGGATAATTTCTAAAATATGAAACTATTGCTCAATTTTATACAATTTATGGTCTGCCTTAATATGTCATCTAACAAAGAGATGCTTTTTAAAACCCTTTTTTGTTAAACAAACAAAAACAAAGGGTTTTGAAAGAAAATTTTAAAGAAAGCTAGAAAATAACTACACCCTTTCCCTCCTATATACATATGTATTATTGTGATAGTTTAAATATACTAGGAAACCTTAAATAAAATACAAGCAGATAGTAATTTTAAGCTACATAATTTGTTTCAAAATTGTAAGCTGTACGATCTGAATTCAGATAATATAATACTACATATCAAATACACAGCAGTGATTTTTATAACTTTTTTTTTTTTTATAGACAGAGTCTTACTTTATCGACCTTGGTAGAGTGCCATGGCATCACACAGCTCACAGCAACCTCTAATTCCTGGGCTTAGGTGATTCTCTTGCCTCAGCCTCCCGAGTAGCTGGGACTACAGGCACCCACCACAACGCCCGGCTATTTTTTTGTTGCAGTTTGGCCGGGGCTGGGTTTGAACCTGCCACCTTCAGTATATGGGGCCAGCGCCCTACTCACTGAGCCACAGGCACCACCCAACTTTTGGAGATGTTAACAGTTTTATCCCCTAATCCTGCATGGGGATTGTTTTAGACTGCTATATACCCTCTCTGACACCACTGATTTG
Organism: Perodicticus potto; assembly: GCA_963574655.1. Lineage (NCBI taxonomy): Eukaryota > Metazoa > Chordata > Mammalia > Primates > Lorisidae > Perodicticus > Perodicticus potto. The sequence goes on from CAUYRH010152631.1 coordinate 2,788, forward strand.
AAAAGAGTTATAACATATTGGATGAAAAAAAAAAGTAGGCAAAATTTCCTCTAGTCTTTTAAAGGGTTCCAATCTGAGGAGGAAAAGTGAAAAATGATGTATTTAAAATTACTAGGGCGGTGCTTGTGGCTCAAAGAAGTAGGGCGCCAGCCCCATATGCCGGAAGTGATGGGTTCAAACTCAACACTGGCCAAAAACCGCAAAAAAAAAAAAAAAATTACTAAGCCTTAGAAAACTATATTAAACATATTTGTATTTCAGATGACACAAATACAACAGCATCATATTACACACTAACGTTAAAATTTATAAGCTTGGTAAAGAAAATCATAATTTATTAATATTTTAATTCTCTTATATACCTTAAATGTAATAACTAACATTTTAGAAATCACAAATGACAAACCTCAGATCTTCTTCATCTCCCATTTCAACTCCGGCTTCCCTAAGCATAGCCAATGCTTCGCAATACTCTAGTCTTAAAGTTGGTTCCAAAAATTTGAATGGCTCACATGGAAACTGTTTATTCACTGTTTGAATTTCAGTCTGAAACCTATTTGTACAATGATTTAGGGTCAATAAAACATGTAAGATAAATGTTCCCCCCACAAGAGGTCACTGTAGCAATACAGAAAATAATTCTTTTAATCAGTATATGCACCAGGGAAAAGTGCTATCAAATTATGAAAGAATGAAATCCAAATACTTAAAATATTTAACACCATTTTTTCAGTCTCAAGTTTTGTACTCAGTGTCCTTAAAGGTTTAAAAATTTTCTTTAGAACTCATATCAGCTAACATTGTTAGAAATATAAAATGTCCATTATGAAGCATTAAAAACATCTAATTAGTGGCTTGGTGCCCGTTGCTCAGTGGTTACGGTGCTGGCCACATGCACCAAGGCTGGTGGGTTCGAACCTGTCCCAGACCAGTTAAACAACAATGACAACTGCAATAACAACAATAATAACAAAAATAGCCAGGCATTATGGTGGGCGCCTGTAGTCTCAGCTCCTTGGGAGGCTAAGGCAAGAGAATCGCTTGAACCCAAGAGTTTGAGGTTGCTTTGAGCTGTGCCACCATGGCACTCTACCAAAGGCGACATGGTGAGACTCTGTCTCAAAAACAAAAAAAAACACATTTAGTTGGTCTGGGCATGGTGGCTCATTCCTGTAATTCCAAGCACTTGGGAGGCTGAGGCAGATGGATTGCCTGAGCTCACAAGTTTGAGACCAGCCTGAGCCAGAGTGAGACCTTGTCTCTAAAAACAGCTGGGTGTTGTGGTGGGTGCCTGTAGTCCCAGCTACTTGGGAAGCTGAGGCAAGAGAATCGCTTAAGCCCAGGAGTTGGAGGTTGCTGTGGGCTACGCCAGAGCACTCTACTAAGAGTGACAAAGTGAGACTCTGTCTCAAAAAACAAACAAATGGGGAGGCGCCTGTCTGTGGCTCGGCGAGTAGGGAGCCAAACCCATATACCGAGGGTGGCTGGTTCAAACCTGGCCCTGGCCAAACAGCAAAACAAGGCGCCTGTATTCCCACCTACTGGGGAGGCTGAGGCAAGAGAATCGCCTAAGCCCAGGAGTTGGAGGCTGCTATGAACTGTGTGACGACACGGCACTCTACCGAGGGCAATAAAGTGAGACTCTGTCTCTACAAAAAAAAAAAAAAAAACCAAAAAAACAAAAAAACAGGCTCGGCGCCTGTGGCTCAACGGGCTAAGGGGCCAGCCACGTACACCTGAGCTGGCGAGTTTGAATCCAGCCCGGGCCCGCCAAACAACAATGACAGCTGCAACCAAAAATAGCCAGGCGTTGTGGCAGGTGCCTGTAGTCCCAGCTACTTGGGAGGCGGAGGCAGGAGACTCGCTTTAGCCCAGGAATTGGAGGTTGCTGTGAGCTGTGATGTCACAGCACTCTATCCAGGGTGATAGCTTGAGGCTCTGTCTCAAAAACAAACAAACAAACAAAAAAACCTCCATCTAGTTGGGCATGGCAGGCTCACCACCTGTAATCCCAGCACTTTGGGAAGCCAAGATGGGAGGAATGGTATAGGCCAGGAGTTTGAGACCTGCCTGGGCAACATACCAAGACCTAATCTCTACAAAAAATAAAAAAATAATAGCCAAGCATAGTGGCACCTGCCTACTTGGGAGGCTGAGTTAGGAGGATCACTTGAGCCCAGGAGTTCAGAGGTTGGACTGAGCTATGATCATGCCACTGCACTCTAGACCAGGCAACAAAGCAAGATCCTGTTTTGTTTTTGTTTTTTTTTTGGCCGGGGCTGGAGCTGGGTTTGAACCCACCACCTCCAGCATATGGGACCAGTGCCCTACTCCTTTGAGCCACCCGTGCCACCCAAGACCCTGTTTTTAAAAAAAACATAAAACACGCTTGGTGCCTATAGCACAGTGGTTATAGCACTGGCCACATGCATGGAGGATGGTGGGTCAGCTAAACAACAATGACAGCTGCAACAACAATAACAACAAAATGGCTGGATGTGTGGCGGAAGCCTGAAGTCCCAGCTACTCAGGAGGCTGAGGCAAGAGAATTCCTTAAGCCCAAGAGTTTGAGGTTGCTGTGAGCTGTGATGCCACGGAACTCTACCGAGGGTGACATGGTGAGACTGTCTCAAAACAAAACACCCCAAAAAACAGACTTTTAAAAAAATTCTTGAAAAGTATTCGTTATCACTGAAGAGGCTCAAATTAATATTTATCTTATCTGCCCCTAATCAATCATACTGTAAGTCTCTTTAGGGAGTGTCAATTTCTTTCCCACTTTGATAATCCCTAGTATAAGATCTACTCTATACATAGTAGACATGAGACAATGTTTATTGCACTGAATCAAATTTCTGCTATGGAAGATAATACTTTATTAGGATTTAAAAATGTGTATTTTTAGAGGCTGGGCATGGTGGCTCACGCCTGTATTCCTAGTATTCTGGGAGACCAAGGTGGGTGGATTTCTTGAGCTCAGGAGCTTGAGACCAGCCTGAGCAAGAGACCCTGTTTCTAAAAGAAAATAGTAGGGTGTTGTGATGGGCACCTGTAGTCCCAGCTACTTGGGAGTCTGAGGCAAGAGGATCGCTTGAGCCCAGGACTTTGAGGCTAGTATGAGCCATGATGGTACAGCACTCCACCCAGGGCAAGAAAGTAAGACTGTGTCTCATTAAAAAAAAAAAAAAAGTGTATTTTTGCTAAAGCATTTACAGATGAAATGCTGAGATTTGCTTTGAAATGACAGGGAGTAAGGAAATAGATAAAACAAAATTGGACAGCCTGGGCACACTGGCTCATGCTTATAATCCCAGCACTCTGGGAAGAGGAAGCAGGAGGATTGCTTGAATTTAGGTGTTTGACACTAGCCTGAGCAAGAGTGAGACCCCCACCTCTACTGAAAATAGAAACACTAAACAGGCATTATAGGGGGCATCTGTTATCTCAGCTACTCTGTGGAGGCTGAGGTAGGTGAATCACTTGAGCCCAGGAATTTGAGGTTGCACAATGAGCTATGATGACACCACTATACTCCAGCATGGGTGATAGATCAACACTCTCAAAAAAAAAAAAAAAATTGGTCATGGGTTGGCAATGGCTAAAAGTGGGTGATGAGTACATGGAGGCTCATTAGGCTAGCATCCACACTTTTGTTTTTGAAATTTTCCATAATTAATAGTTTATTTCTTACTTTTTGTTTATTTTTAAATTTCAGATTAATATAATGGTATATACAATTAGGTTAAATTATTTGCAATTGTTAGGAAAAGTCCAAGTTGTATTTGAGTCCCTCACCCAGGAGATGTGCCATATACCCCACTACACTGTATCTGTTAGGTGGGGGCTCACTGAGCCTCTGCCCCTTTTCCCCCTCTTCTTGAATTTAACTTTGTTACTCCTCTTGTTTGGGCCTGTGGTAGTTTATCTATAGTTTCAAAATAGTATTGAGTACATGGGATGCTTGGTTTTCCATACTTGAAATACTTTACTAAGGAGAATGTTCTTCAACTCATATTCAGGTAAATACAAAAGATGTAAAGATGTGGTAACAAGCCAAGTACCCATAAACCCATGAATGGATTAATAAACTGTGGTATATAGATACGATGGAATACTATTCAGTCATAAAAAGACAGAGACTTTACATCGTATGTATTTACCCAGTAAATGATTTTTAAATAGCTTTGCTTTGGACATCAACTCCCCTTCATGTCTATCAATGGTAGTACAAAAATATGACCATCAACATTTTAAATTCACTTGTGTCTTATTCTTGTACAAGAGAGAAATATTGTTCCCATTTTTTAAATTTGTGCATATATAAAGTACAAGTGCAACTGATATATTGTATTGTGGTGAATCAGGGCCTTTCAGTGCATATATCACTAAAACATTGCACATTGTATTCTCCCACCCACTTTGAGAGATAAATACTAAGGATAAACATGAGAGGAAAGTGACATAAGCCAGAAAATTCAATATACAAGCAACACAGGTCACAGAAACTTAAAATTCATATATGAGTTAGAGAAAATAGAAAGTATATAGAAGTGTTTTTATTTTCAAATTGATACCTTAAAGTCTACTGGAAAAGTCTGGCAGCAATGGTATCTGACTCTAATTTTTTTTTTTTGAGACAGAGCCTTAAATTGTCACCCTGGGTAGAGTGCTGTGGCATCACAGCTCACAGTGACCTCCATCTCCTGGGCTCAGGCGATTCTCCTGCCTCCGCCTCCCAAGTAGCTGGGACTACAGGCACCCGCCACAATGCCTGGCTAATTTTTGGTTGCAGCTGTCATTGTTGTTTGGCAGGCCAGGGCTGGATTCAAACCCGACAGCTTAAGTGTATGTGGCTGGCGCCTTAGCCGCTTGAGCCATAGGCGCTAAGCTCTGACTCTCATTTTTTTTAAGGAGAGATTTGATTAATCCCAAAGGCCTGAATTCATCCTGGTCTCTTGTTATAAAAATAAAAGTAGAAATTCCAAACTTCTATATAACTAGAGAAGCTAACAATACCTAAACTAAATGGGTTTCAAAACTTTCTTCAATTATAAATATGAAAAGAAAATGAGAAAAGGTGTGTTCCTTCATTGTAGTCCTGAAGTATAAAATTTTGTAAAGAAACATTAGTAGTTGTTCCATGGACTATCTGAATTAAAGTTGCTTAAAATAAACTGCATCAAAATGTTTCAGAGGACAAAGAACAAAAGAGAAAAGGGTATCCTACAATTAAAATAGTGGTATTAAAATAAAAACTATACATGTTCCTTCATCAATTATTAAACTGCTAGCTCAATCTCTTATACTCTACCTAATAATTCAAAAATAATCATAAGTATGGAGAAAGGAAAAAAAGAGACTCTCTTCATTTACTTAACTTGCTTTCTATTTTCTTTTCCTATTTTCTCCATGTTAGACACCCTCACAAGTACAAAACTTCTAATGACCTTTAAGGGAAAAACTATTTGCCAGTTTAGAGGGTGTACCTAACATGGATATTTTACATAATTCAATTTTTGAACATCTAGATCAGTGGTTCTCAACCTGTGAGTTGCGACCCCTTTGTAACAATAAAAATACATCAAGGCATTAGAAGGTTGAGAACCGCTGATCTAGATCATGTTTAGTATTTCTATAAATGTTGTTAATTCACCAGACCCAAACAGATAAAGTCCCTTCAGTCTACTAATTCCTAATCTTTACTAAGTACTCAATGTAAATACAAACTGATTTATAAATTAACCTTATTTGACACAGATTCAGCCTCAATCATTTCTGATGGTGACCAGAAACTTCTATGTTTCAGACTAATTCTTGTCCATTTCTCTGTTCAAAATAAACAAGACCTTATCTTCAGGACTTGCTTATTCATTAAAGAAAGTTACCTTATGACTAGATCAGTGTTTAGTAAAACACCTAACCTCAACCCACTAATTTAGCTATGAACAGGTGACTTAGGTGAAGAAGCTGTCTTACTAATCTTCTTACAGGATTATCAATTACAGATTCAGTAAAGATTAGAAATAAGTAGACTGAAGGGAGTTTTTACTATTTCCACTTAACAATTGAGGAAACTAAGGCAACGGAGTTAAATAACCTGCCCAAAAAGGTTAAGTAGTAGAGCTGGGATTTGAACTCAGGCTAACTGGATGTAACTAAATCCAAGTTCTTAACTACTACCTCATACTACAGCCCCTAAAACAAACTGCTATAAACATAACACATGCTCTTATTTCTTTAGACATTCAGAATGTCAGCATAAAAAAGCAAATCTAGTTGAGCTGTTGACAACCTGGTAACTTACCACCAAAAAGGCTAACTAGTTGAGGCCCCCTGACTTGAATCCAGATGCAATATTTTGAGTGTAGATTTTTCTAACCAGTGAAACCCACACTTGTATATATTTGTATATATAAAGGAAACAGAAACTTTATTCACATTTCAACATAGTGGTCAGTGCTGTAACCACTGTGCTACGGGCACTGAGCCAATTTAAGAATTTTTTTTTTTTTTTGTGGTTTGTACAGGAATTATTTTTTTTAAAGAATCCAAATAGATGTGAAATTAAGTTCATCTAGGGATATAAAATTTTTTTACCTTTCTTGAAGTCCTTTGAATATTTGTACCAAAGTGTCAGCAATTTCTTCTACAACTTCATGATAATGGTAATTAAAAGCCATTTCAATGTCCAAACCAACAAATTCAGTTAGATGTCTGTGGGTATTAGAGTCTTCAGCTCTGAATACTGTGAAGTTAATACAGAAACAAACTGAAAACAGTGTTTAAATTTTGGATAAATTGGAATTTAAACAGTGGTTATCAATTTTGTGTCACTAAAGGTAGAAGATCTTTGATAAGCCATCTGCTTCAGCATTTTTTGGACAGTAAGGTCATTACACTAAAAGTCACACAATAAAAACTATAGCAAATGTAAATTAATAAATGAGGCTCATGAGAACCCCAAGGGAATGCAAGATTCTGAGATGCCTTCTCAATAATTAAAAATAGATTCAATTATGACCAATATATATAAAGTTCTTCTCAGTTTTATTAAAACTTGACTCAAGCTAAATGAAGCTCTGTACAAATGAAGTAACATTTCTTGCTATTCTTGTTATTACCTCAGTCCAGCTCTTAATATCACTCAATGCATTTTCTTCCTTCTTCCTCCAGTCTTCCTGACTCTAGCTCAGCTCATCTTTCATAACACTGCCAGATTAATATTCCTGTAACGCATTTTTGCTCAGTAACTTACAATGGCTCCCGAATGACTACTAAAGCAAAACACAGAATGACAAAAAGTCTACAATGTTTATGCCTTCACAATTTAATGCTCACCTATATTTCCCATTTCTTTTCTTTTCTTTTTTTTTTTTTGAGACAAAGCCTCAAGCTGTCACCCTGGATAGAGTGCTGTGGCATCACAGCTCACAGCAACCTCCAATTCCTGGGCTCAAGCGAGTCTCTTGCCTCCGCCTCCCAAGTAGCTGGGACTACAGGCGCCCGCCACAATGCCTGACCATTTTTTGGTTGCAGCTGTCGTTGTTGTTTGGCGGGCTG
>CAUYRH010152636.1:0-29730 GCA_963574655.1 Perodicticus potto
TCATGTTTACATTGATGGAGCGGGAACATATTCTTCTTAGCAAAGTATCTCAAGAATGGAAGAAAAAGTATCCAATGTACTCAGCCCTACTATGAAACTAATTTATAGCTTTCATATGAAGGCTATAACCCAATTATAGCACGAGAATATGGGAAAAGGGGCAAGGGAGGGGAGGGGAGAGGGGAGGATGGGTGGAGGTAGGGTAATTGGTAGGACCACACCTACGGTGCATCTTAGAAAGGTACAGGTGAAACTTACTGAATGCAGAATATAAAGGTCTTAATACAATAACTAACAAAATGCCATGAAGGCTATGTTAACCAATTTGATGAAAATATTTCGGCTCAGCGCCTGTGGCTCAGTGGGCTAAGGCACCAGCCACGTACACCTGAGCTGGCAGGTTCGAATCCAGCCCCGGCCCGCCAAACAACAATGACGGCTGCAACAAAAAATGGCCAGGCATTGTGGCGGGCGCCTGTAGTCCCAGCTACTTGGGAGGCGGAGGCAAGAGACTCGCTTGAGCCCAGGAATTGGAGGTTGCTGTGAGCTGTGATTCCATAGCACTCTATCCAGGGTGAAAGCTTGAGACTCTGTCTCAAAAAAAAAAAAAAAAAAAGAAAGAAAGAAAATATTTCAGATTGTATATGAAACCAGTACATTGTACCCCATGATTGCATTAATGTACGCAGTTATGATTTAATTAAAAAAAAAAAAACTTATTAACTGGACCAGTGAGGTAGCTCACACCTGTAATCCTAGCACTCTGGGAGGCTAAGGCAAGTGGACCCCTTGGAGACCAGCCTGAGCAAGAGCAAGAACCTGTCTATGCTAAAAATAGAACAACTAGACCAGCATTGTGCTCAGGAGCCTGAGACAAGAGGATGATTTGAGCCCAAGAGTTTGAGGCTGCTGTGAGCTAGGATGCCACAGCACTCTACCGAGGGTGACACACTCCATCTCAAAACAAACAACCCCCCTCCCAAAACAACAAAAACCTTATGAACTATTTATTTCTGAATTTTCTTTTCTTTTTTGCAGTTTTGGCTGGGCCAGGCTTGAACCCGCCACCCCCAGTATATGGGGCCAGTGCCCTACTTCTTGAGCCACAGGCGCCACCCTGAATTTTTTGTTTAATGCTTTTTACCTCAGTTGACTGAAAATAAGAAAAGGGAGATCACGAGTAAGTGGGGACTGCTGTACTTAACCTTGTTCCTGTGCCTTCTAACTCCACTGTTCCTATGCCTTCTAACCCCAAACCCAAATGTCATTTTCCCTTATAGCTAAATTCCCTGAACCTCCATCAGCTAAACCATCTTCCTTCATTTTGTGAACAAAACCAAAATTAAAGTATTTGTTCTGTTTAAGGGACAATGAAATAATAAGTGCAACTTGGAAATACATCAAAAAAATAAGATGGGGTTAGATGGATAGAGGTATATATATATAATTTTTTTCAACTTTTCTCTAAGCTTGAAAATTTTCAAAACAAAATGTTGGGGGAGGCAGGAATTGAGTGTCCCACAATTTAAATATTTAATTCCAAATAGGAGGAAGCACTGAAACCTATATGTGGGCCAATAAGAGCACCTGTGGAGCTTTTAAAACATGCTGACTCCCTGTGTCCATTGGTGAATGAGTAAATCAGAATCTCCAAAGTGGGACTTGGGAAATCAGTATTTTGAGCAGCACCTCTCTAAATCAACATATTTAACAGGCAAGCCTAATTTTCTGAATCTGATACCCCCATAAGACCAAAAGTATTCAATTTTCAATCACTGACAGTTAAAAAAGAAAATTCATCCTGCAATGAAACACCTACATTTGGCCCAGCTTGAGTATAAAATGTATAAGCAGTTCAAAAATCTATTTGGCAGTTTCTTTCTTTCTTTCTTTCTTTTTTTTTTTTTTTTTTGGTAGAGACAGAGTCTCACTCTATTGCCCTCGGCAGAGTGCCATGGTGTCACAGCTCACAGCAACCTCCAGCTCTTGGGCTTAGGCAAGTCCCTTGCCTCAGCTTCCCAAGTAGCTGGGACTATAGGTGCCTGCCACGACACCTGGCTATTCTCTTTTGTTGTTGTTGTTGTTGTTGTTGCAGTTTGGCCAGGGTGGGTTTAAACCCGCCACCCTTGGTATATGGGGCCGGCACCCCACTCACTGAGCCACAGGTGTCACCCTATTTGGCAGTTTCTATTAACATTAAACATATAAACATATGTCAGTTTACAGGGATATACTGTATGGTGGTAAAAATAAATAAATAAATAAATATAAACCCGAGAGGTGGCTCACACCTGTAATCCTAGCACTCTGGGAGGTTGAGGCAGGTGGATTACTTGAGTTCAGGAGTTCAAGACCAGCCTGAGCAAGAGTGAGATACCCCCCCAAAATCTCCCACAATCCCCCTCTCCTTCGTCATAGTGGCAGGTGCCTATAATCCCAGCTACTTAGGAGGCTGAGGCAAGAAGGTTGATTGCTCAAGCCCAAGAGTTTGAGGTTGCTGTGAGCTATGACACCATGGCACTCTACCCAGGGCAACAGAGACTCTGTCTCATAAATAAATACAAATAAATAAAAATAGAAATAAACAAACATATGTCAACTCTGTGACCAGCAAGTCCACTTCTTGGATTTGCACAAGAATTTTCATAGCAGCATTATACACAGTAACAAAAAAACAGGACACAATCATCAAAAAGAAGATGGATAAATAAACGGTAGTATAGTCACATAGTCACATGATGGAATGCTCTACATGAGGGGTTGGCAAACTATGGCTTGATAAAGCACATTTTTAAAATTTTTTATTCTTTTTTTTTTTTTTCTGTAGAGACAGAGTCTATTCTTTTTTGTTTTTTTTTTTTTTTTTAGAGAAAGGGTCTTACTGTGTCACCCAGGCTGGAGTGCAGTTGCACAATCATAGCTTACTGTAACCTGGAATTCCTGAGCTCATGTGATCTTCTTGCCTCAGCCTGCACATGCCACCATGCCCAGCCAATTTTATTTTTTGCAGAGCTAGGGTCTCGCTATGTTGCCCAGGCTGGCCTCAAACTCCTGGTCTCCAATGATCCTCCCACCTTGGCCTTCCAGTTTACTGGAATTAGAGGCATAAGACATCACACCCTGCTGTACATTTTAAATTTGTGTGGTATGTGGATTATATCAATATTATCTATTAGAAGAAAAAGAAACACTAAAGATAAATCTACTACAACTAAACCCTTCAACATTCATTTATTGAAAACATCACTCTCAAATCCAAGAAATGCTTGTTAGCAACTATTACGTATACCATGCACAAACCTGCTTCCAGAAAAGGGCTTGAAATACTCTGTAACTCCCACTGCTAAATTTGACTGGCTAAAAAAAAATAATAATAAAATAAAAAAATAAAAAATAAACAACAACAAAAAAAGAAATACTCTGTAACCATTGTAGCTAAACACTCTCATCCACATTTCCACTAAATACTCTAATTCAAACTGCCCCATTCAGCAACACCCTCTACCCTCTAACCTGGAGGCCTCACCATGTCACCTGATATTTTGTCCCCAAAGTCAATGAAACTCTACATCTTTAGCAACTCCAATTAGAAAAAAACCCTGTCAGCTATTTCCCTCCCTCTGTGGGCAACTCCCCTGACCATCCCCCATATAGTTCTGGGTGGCAATTTTGCCTGGAAACCAGCCCCTGCCTCTGCTTGCAACAAATAAAAAGAGGCAGGAACCTTGGACCATTCCTGTGTGAGGAAACCACCAGGCCTTGAAACCACAGGCTAGGGTGAGGCTTAGGGTCAAGATTTAAGGAGGCGCTCAATGCTGAATCTGCGTCAACATGACCCTAAGTGTGAGTGCCTCCTTAAATGTTGCACTACAGTGGCCTCACTTGCCTCACCCTAGTCTTGACTCAGGGCAATGGGATGCTCCTTCCTCCAAACAGTGGTTCTCAGAGGACAGGACTGGGTCTCCTTCTCAAGCCAAGACTCAGAATTCCAGCCCTCAATCAACGTTTATGGAGATGTCAGGCCAAAGGAGTTACCCCAAAGCCTTAGAAAATTCCATAAATGCTGTTGACTTAAGGTGTTCTGCCAGAGACACACCTCTCAGAACCTCTAGCCCAGAGCCGCACCTGAGTTTATAGTGCCTTCCTCCCAGAAATATGAGCCCAGAGGTGAGGTCACTCCTCCCCCCCAAGCAGGAGTCAGGATCTCAGGCTCCTAGTTCCCTCTTCCCTTCTGTTCAAGAAGTCCAGGCCACCACCCTCTTGGGAACCCAGTATACAACTCACAAAGCGCCCGAAGCGGATGGAGTCTCCATCCTCAATGTGCAAGTCAGCCTGGGCCCCACTAAGGCGGGAGATGACAGACTGGCAGCCAGGGAGTAGGGAACGGAGCAGCCCTGAGCCAGTAATGTGGTCTGCATGGCAGTGGGTGTTCACTGGGAGAGAGAGAGGAGGGACAGGTCCAGAAGGGGACATAGAGGACCCAGGATTCCCATCCCCAGACCCCTTCTCCCTCAGCCCAGAGGACTCCAGGCTACCAGTTTCCACTCCACTTACTGGCAGCCCACCTCCCTCAGACCCAAGAGTTTGGTTTCCACACTGACCAGCATACAGGAGTCGCAGCCCCAGCTCCTTGACCAGCTGGGCATCCCGAGGCGCTGTCTCCAAGACAGGATCGATCAGAATGGCCTCGCGGGACTCCCTGTCACCCAGCAGGTAAGTGTAGGTGCAGCTTTTGGGCTCAAACAACTGGAAATGGAGATGGGGCATAAGTGAGAGCACAGAACGACATTCCCACCAGCTGGGGACCCAGGAGTCCAGGCATCGACTCAATCCTCTAAGATCCAGAAATCCCAAACCCTTCTCTCCCCTGAAGTCGTGAGGCGCATCACCTTCCTCCTTCAGAACAAGAAGTTCCAACTATCTAACACCCCCAAATCAGGGTCCCCGGTGCATTGTTTCGTCAGGAATCCAGAAGTCCGACCCCAAGCCCAGGATCCCCAGGCAACTCACCGTTAAAGGACCCAGGAGTCCAGCTCCAAGCTCCCATCCCCATTCTTCAAAAGCCAGGCGAGGGGCCCCCAGACCTCGCCCCATTAAAGGACCCAGGAGTTCCGTCCCTCCTGCCTCCTAGGGCCTAGGAATCCCCTCCCGGGTCCAGCCATCTCGCACCTGCCGTAGGAGGATGGGAGCTCCAGACCCGGTTTGCTGGCTCAGTTGCCGCCAGGATACTCTCAGCGCAGAAACCGCCATCGCGCCCTCCGCAGGGTGCACACTGAGACCGTGCCGAGTGCTCCGGGACTGATCCGGGGGAGGCGGGGCAGGGGCGGGGCCTGCCTTAAAGGGGCCGCGGGAACCGACCAGGGGCGAGGCTAGACGCCGGAAACCAAGTAAAGACCACGTGCGACATGGGGACTGTCTGAGACCCGGAAAAATAGAGCACAGGAAGACCCTCAAAGAGCAAGGGAAAGACGCTCGGAGACACACAGAGTTACTCCTGTAATAGAGACAAGAAGCCCAACAAGGGAACTCTGTACACTCACAGCCATGGGGCCATTCGTTAGTGGGTGGTTGGATAATCACTGTTAGAAAAAGATGTCAGTGTAATCTGGTTCTCTGTACCCTCAATGAATCCTCAACAATTAAAAAATGAAAGGAAGGAAGGGAGGGAGAGAGAGAAGAGAGAAAGAAAGAAAAGGAAAAAAAAGAAAAGAAAAAGAGATGTTTGGTCACCAGTGTGTTGAGGGACAAATTGCTTAAGCATTTTATTAGGAACGTTTCTTCCTAGGAAGAAATCTTTTTGATTTTTTTTTTTTTTTTTTGAGACAGAGCCTCAAGCTGTCGCCCTGGGTAGAGTGCCGTGCCATCACAGCTCACAGCAACCTCCAACTCCTGGGCTCAAGCGATTCTCCTGCCTCCGCCTCCCAAGTAGGTGGAACTACAGGCGCCCACCACAATGCCTGGCTATTTTTTGCTTGCAGCCGTCATTGTTGTTTGGCAGGCCCAGGCTGGATTCAAACCCACCAGCTCAGGTGTATGTGGCTGACGCCTAAGCCACTTGAGCCACAGGCGCCAAGCCAGAAGAAATCTTTTTGAAAAAACAATAATTTTGGGGCGAGCATGTTGGCTAAGGCCTGTAATCCTAGCACTCCGGGAGGCCAAGGCAGGTGAATGAGACCAGTCTAGGCAAGAGCGAGATCCCATCTCTACTAAAAATAGAAAAACTAGCACCGGGAGGCTTAGGCAAGAGGATTCTCAAGCCCAGGAGTTTGAGCCAGGCCACTCTACCCAGGGTGACAGAGTGAGACTTTGTCTCAAAAAAAGCAAAACAAAACCCCAGTAATTTTGTATTATACCTTGCAGAATCCGGTTGAGAATCATCTGTCTTATGCTGAAGTATGAATGTGTAAAAAAAGCTTTTGTTCATTTACACAAGTACCATAGAGCTAAAAATCTGTGCTGTCTAAAGTCATGGACTGTGACCTTCTTCTAGTTCTTCCCAGAGTCTGAAAAAGCTTGGATGAGAGAGCAAAAAAGCAGATAAATACATAAAATCATGGACTGTCAGAAAGTTTGCTTTTGGGAATCCTATCTGTAGTGAGACTAGGACATCCCAGTCTGGTAGCTTTGTTCCTTGAAGGCCCACTGGGGGAGGGGTGGGGGAGGGTGTCCTGAGAGTGAGAAACCTTAGATTCACTCTTGTCAGCTGTACGACCTTTGGCTGAAAACTTGTATTTTTTTTTTCCTTTGGAAACAGAGTCTCATTTTGTCACTCTTGGTAGAGTGTCATGGTGTCATAGCTCACTACAACCTCAAAATCTTGGGCTTTATTGATTATTTTGCCTCAGCCTCCTGAGTAGGTGGGACTACAGGCACCTGCCAGGACCCCTGGCTAGTTTTAGATCCGGGGTCTCACTCTGCTCAGTCTGGTCTTGAACTTCTGAGCTCAGGTGATCCACTGACCTTGGCCTGCCAGAGTGCTAGGATTACAGGTGTGAGCCACCGTGCACCGGCCAAAACTTATCTTAATCTTATGGGTTTCAGTTTTCTCATCTGCAAAATGAGGCTGAAAATAGTTCTTCCCTCCTCTATGAAAAATCTTTTGAGTTTGGGAGAGTTCATGCCACAGAATAGGCACTCAATGGGAGTTGGCTGTCATTATTTCATCACTATCTTTGACTTTTTTCTACTCTTATCACCTCCACTCAATTTATCACCACGGTCTATCAAGTTAACTTCTGCCACTGCACCCTCTGCTCCAGTCAAGAGACAGAAAAGTAGAAATACAAATTGTTTGGACTTCACCATCAGGCTGAGGGCTTCAAATGCTGCCTCTGCCACTTCCTGGCTGGGGTCTTGCTGTGTGGCCTTGGGCAAGTGACCTTCCCTTTTATGTCTCATTTTTCTCTTCTGGACAAAGATAATAGCAGCACCTCTTAAAAATTTATTGTGGGGGGGCGGCGCCTATGGCTCATCGAGTAGGGTGCTGGCCCTATATACCGAAGGTGGCGGGTTCAAACCTGGCCTCAGCCAAACTGCAAAACAGAAAAATAGCCGGGTGTTGTGGTGGGCACCTGTAGTCCCAGCCTCTCGGGAGGCTGAGGCAAGAGAATTGCCTAGGCCCAGGAGTTGGAGGTTGGTGTGAGCTGTGTGATGCCATGGCACTCTACCGAGGGCAATAGAATGAGAATCTGTCTCTACAAAAAAAAAAAATTTACTATGGGGATTAAACAAATTAATGCATAAAGGACAGTTTCTGGCATCTGCGCAATAAATCCTAACAATTAATATTATAACAAATATGTAACAGTCGCCTCACTAGTCTTTTGACTTCCACTGGGCCTTCTTACAATTCATTTCCCATGCAGCAACTAGAACGAGCCTTTTAAAATGTCAATAAAAGAGACTGAGGAGTCATAGCAAACAAATGCAATGTGTGGAGCTTGTTTAGATCCTGATTTAAACAAACTAAATGCAATAAAAAGACATTTATGGGATATGATATTTGACATTTAGCTTCAGAATCATTTGGGAGGAGTGAGTGGTGGTAAATGAAACAACATTAGCCATGAGTGTATAATTGTTGACCCTGGTCAATTCTATTATTGATGCAGAGAACAATTCTATTATACTACCTCTCTGTATGTTTGAAATAAAAGATTGGTGCTTGGAAAAGAAGGCAGTGATATTAACGGGACAAATGAGGAAATTAAAACACTGATGGGGTATGTGATAACATAAAGAAATTATTATTATTATTATCATTATTTTAGAGACAGAGTCTCACTTTGTCACCCTTGGTAGAGTGCCATGGCATCACAGCTCACAGTAACCTCCAGCTCTTGGGCTTAGGTGATTCTCTTGCCCCAGCCTCCCAAGTAGCTGGGACTACAGGCACCCACCACAAAGCCCGGCTATTTTTTTGTTGTAGTTTGGCCGGGGTCAGGTTTGAACCCACCACCCTTGGTATATGGGGCCGGCGCCCTACTCACTGAGCCACAGGTGCTGCCCAGCATAAAGAAATTATTATAGTCTTGGTGCCTGTAGCTCAGTGGCTAGGATGTTGGCCACATACACCAGGGCTGGCGCATTCGAACCCAGCCCAGTTCTGCCAAACAACAATGGCAACTACAACAAAAAAAATAGCTGGGTGTTGTAGCAAGCACCTGTAGTCCCAGGTATTTGGGAGGCTGAGGCAAGAGAATCGCTTAAGTCCAAGAGTTTGTTGGTTAGCAGGCCCGGGCCGGGCTCAAACCTGCCTGCCTCGGTGCATGTGGCTGGCGCCATAACCACTGTGCTACCGGTGCTGAGCCAAAACAAAAAGTATATTGATAACATTACGCATTCTAGGCACTTTGTATTCTAAACACTTACCACTGATTATCGTATTTAATCCTAGCAACTCTCCATTTTATAGATGAGGAGATGGAGGCCCAGAAAGATGAAATGACTTGCCCAAGGTCGCACAGCTGGAAAGTGGCAGAGCCAAGATTCCAAACCAGTTACCCAGGTAATGTGGCTCCAGAGTCCAAATAACCTGCTAAATGACTTCCACGGCTCCTAGGGATCGCCAGACCTTGTGGGTTATTACATTAGAGACCCACCCAAGCAGAGGACTTTCGTGGGCACTTACGGGGTCATAGTGGCAATGAGCAGGAAAGTGCACTGTTGCCGCCTTGGAAGAATGCCAAACTGTGTGCCATCCTGGGCCTGGCACCAGAAGCCTGGGCTCCTCGGGACCACCCTGGCTGCGGAAAAGGAGGTAGAGGGGAGGTGGCTGAGAATCTTAAATCACCCAATGGTGAAGCGTGCCGGAGAAGTATGCAAATAAAGAGCCTTTTGATTAGGCACCAGCTCCCTCTAAGCCCAGAGTGCAGCGCCCAACCTCTTTCGAAGTAATGTCTAGACTTTTTGCAGACGCCTTGAGTGGAGGAACAGGTTACGATCTCTGGAAACTGCTTTCGGAGGTGGAACTCAGACTACCAGAGGAATTCTCGAAAAGAAGGACAAGAAAAGAGGGGTGCATATGCAGGCAGCAGTCTCACTGATCTCCGAAAGCAGTTTGTTCGCGTTAATTTTGCAAGCGATTGACTCCAGTCAGCCTCCGTAGGTCCTGCAACAGGCTGTGCACTACCCTACGGTCTTTCAGCTGGTAGTTTCACGTTTGGTCGCGAACTTGCCAGGCTGGAGCGCCCGGCACCTCCTTTGAGTCCATCTTCCCTTCCGCAGACTCGGCCGGCCGCGACTGGGCATGCGTGCTGACGGCCCCTGCGCTCCAGCGTGGGAGGAAGGAATGGAAATGAGGCTGGGCTCAGCAGCTCGCGCGCGCTCCCTCCGCTCCCTTCCTTCGTCGCCGGGCGCGCGCCGGGCTGGGCAGCTCTGCTGGGTCCCAGGGCAGCGCCAAGGCTGCAGCAGCCGTGGGCGCGGTTCCGACCGCGGCGGGAGGAGCCCCGCCCCCGGGGCGGAGCCGTCTTGCAGGTGAGCTGACAGGAGTTCGGGCACCTAAACGGATTGAGAGCTCGATGCCAGGAGGCATCTCCTGGAGTGGGATCATTTAGGGTCCGGACGCCTAGGTTCGGGAGGGACTGTGCACTGGTACCTGAGCCTTAGGAGAGTGCATTGGTGCCCGAATGCCAACATTCCAAAGGGTGCATTGAGTCGCGGACGTTTGGGGAAAAGTCCATTAGGGGTGTCCGGGTCACAACACACGCCACTTTCCTTCTGTGTTTTCCTCCAGGTCTCCCCTCTATCCTCCACAGCCCGAACTCCACGCCAGGATCAAGTTTCGCTGCAGTAAGATCGCAGCTGACACGGCATAAATAGACTGAGACTAAACCAAAAAGCCAGGTAAAGCTACCTCTTCTACACGAAACCCCGCCCACTGTGAGCATGGGCCTCTCCCCTGGGACCGTGGGAAAAGACACGCTTACTTCGCTTGAAAGTTCCGCCCCTGGGTTTAAGTAGCAGAGCTACAGACATTGGTTTTACTTGTATACTTCCGCCGATTCCGTCTTAGGTGCCGAGGCCAGGGGGGGATCTGGTGGTCCTGCCCGCTGCGCGCTGTGTATGTCCCCTGACTTTGAGTTGTAGAGGCCCCGCCTACTCTACTCCAAAGCTCCAACCCTGGGTTTTAAGTTGCAAAAGGTCTACTCTGGGTTAGATTTGCATAGCCCCGCTCTGCGTGTTCTTAGGCTCCGCCTTCCTGCTCTGCTTGCCCTCGCCCCAAACCCCGCTCCTAAACAGATTGACCCCGGATTCTAGGCCCTACATCCCGAGCTCCATCAGCTTGGTAATCACGGAGTCATCCTCTGCCCCATGCTCTGCCCCCGAGGTTCCTGTGCCAGCAAGATGCTAAAGCGAGGCGCGGAGTCCATGGCCAGGTCCACCAGGGCATTGACCGACGAGGAACCCGTGACCAAAGGAGGAGGTGAAAGTGGCACTACCTGTGAGTAGGGAGCATTTTCCCGGAATGGGGGCTATGAGAATCACATTTCGGAGGAACATCGTGATAAAAGTTTGAGGGCTCAGGGTGATGACCATTTAGGATCCCCCAAAATGCTACGTTCTGGGGAACTCTACCAGGTGGCTTTGGGGGAATCTCAGAGATCATTTGCTGGGGCTCAAACCACAGAAGAAACAGGAGAACAATGTGGGATTTCAGGGTGATCACTGGGAAAATACTACAACAGATACATTAGCTTTGAGGACGCCTTAGCGGAGGACCCAGGAAGGTAACCCTTTGGAGCCCCTCAGAATTATGCATGGGGGGAGAAGGGGAGCAGAAATGTGCCACTGGGGAACCTCAGTTTGACACCTGAAGTCCCCAGATACACTTTGAGGGGCCCCTCAATTATCACGGGGTGATAGAACTTGGGCTAGGCCCAGGGCATTGGCGGGTTCCTGAAGCCCACCAGCCCTCCCGTCCCCCAGTTCCCCACCAGGGCCCACCGCAGAAGCCCAGTCAGTCGGCTCCGGGGCCAGTCGCATCCGGGGGCACGCCTTCTCGGCCCTGCCGGCGGCCCCCACCCCAACGCCCACACCGCTGCCCCGACTGTGACAAGGCCTTCTCCTACCCGTCCAAGCTGGCCACGCACCGGTTAGCACACGGCGGCGCCCGACCCCACCCGTGCCCCGACTGCCCCAAGGCCTTCTCCTACCCCTCCAAGTTGGCAGCCCACCGCCTCACTCACAGTGGCGCCCGCCCACACCCGTGCCCACACTGCCCGAAGGCCTTTGGCCACCGCTCCAAGCTGGCGGCTCACCTCTGGACACACGCGCCTACCCGCCCCTATCCATGCCCCGACTGCCCCAAGTCCTTCTGCTACCCTTCCAAGCTGGCGGCCCACCGCCACACGCACCACGCCACGGACGCCCGCCCCTATCCCTGCCCGCACTGCCCCAAGGCTTTCTCATTTCCTTCCAAGCTGGCCGCCCATCGCCTATGTCACGATCCCCCAACAGCGCCGTGCAACCAGGTCACCACCC
Source organism: Perodicticus potto (assembly GCA_963574655.1). Classification (NCBI taxonomy): domain Eukaryota; kingdom Metazoa; phylum Chordata; class Mammalia; order Primates; family Lorisidae; genus Perodicticus; species Perodicticus potto. Next base: position 11,983 of record CAUYRH010152636.1, read on the forward strand.
GACATGGATGCTCCAGCTGCGGCCAGGCCTTTGGCCAGAGACGCCTCCTGCTCCTTCATCAACGCAGCCACCACCAAGCAGAGGGCCAGGGAGAAAGGGACAGAGCTGTCCCCTTCTCTCACTAGCCCCCTCTGTCGCCAGGTCCAGTCAATAAAGAGGTGGGATTTCTAATCCCGGCTATATGAGCTTTCCTGTTTCAGATAACTGGCAAAGGACAAATTGGCCATTGATATTGGGCTCAAATTCAGAAGATTGAGGAACTCTTGGCTCACCTGCTTTGGGAATGGCAAGGTGTCAACCACAGTTTTAACACTGGGTCCCAGATGATCCATCTGGTTTGACAGTACTACCTCTGGTTCTCCCACACACACATACTTATATGGCAAAGGTAAGAAGTCTGCTAGTACCCTAGGTTACTGAAGATTGTGGGGGGAAAGGGTTGCTCCTTATTGTTGCTGATAATTTAAATTGGTATCTCCACTTTGACCATATGACTTTATCTAAAATATTTAAATTTACACATGCTTGTTTCAACTATTCTACTTGTAGGAATTTATTCTATAAGCTCACACATGTAAAAAAGGTATAAAGGTAAGGCTGTTCACTGCAGTGTGGCGGTTGTGGCCAAAGATCAGTAACAACTTAAGTGCCATAAATAGGGGATTAATTCATGAATTATAATATAGCCATGGAATGTAATTTGCCACTATAGAAAAAAAGTGCTCTGTGTCCTGATATAGAAAGACCCGCAAGATGTACTAGATGGTAACAGCAAGAACAAAGGGTATAAGCTTGGTGCCCGTAGCTAAGTGGGCACTGAGGCTGGCAGGTTTGAACCAGCCTAGGCCTGCTAAACAACAATGACAACTACAAAAAAAACCCATATAGCCGGGCATTGTGGTGGGCACTTGTAGTCTCAGCTACTTGGGAGACTGAAGCAAGAGAATCGCTTAAGCCCAAGAGTTTGAGATTGCTGTGAGCTGTGACACCACAGCACTCTACCGAGGGCAACATAGTGAGACTCTGTCTCAAAAAAAAAAAAAAAAGAAAGAAAAAGGGTATATATACCACTGGCAGTGTAAAAACATTTAAAAGCCCAAGCTTCAGAACCATTCCTCACCTCTTTTTTTTTTTTAGACAGACTCTCACTTTGTCGCCACCTGGTGAAGTGCAATTGCATCATAGCTCACAGCAACCTCATACTCTTGGGCTCAAGCAATTCTCTTGCCTCCTGAGTAGCTGCACTACAGGCGCCCACCACAACGCCTGGCTTTGTTTGTTTTTTTTAGAGATGAGGTCTCACTCTAGCTCAGGCTGGTCTTGAACCCATGACCTTAGGCAATCTGACCACCTCAGCCTCCCAGAGTTCTGGGATTACAGCCGTGAGCCACTGCGCCTGGCCTCCTCACCTACTCTTTTAAGAGTTCCAGGGCTTTGGCCAAGCTTTGTCACTTCTCTGGACTCAGATGCCTTAGCTATAAAATGGGGATGTTATAAGGCATTTTAAGGGGGCAAAAGTGTCATCTTGGGTAGCCAGTTCCCTTTTGTGACCCTGTTTCCCCCACTATACAATGAGTGTGCAACATAGGACTAAAGAGATAAATTTAAAAGCAAAACTCTAAAACATTTAGATGGAAATAAAGGAAAATAATCCTAGTAATCACAGAAGATAAAGTATCATTAAGAAACAAACAAACAAAAAAACTATAGGGCGGCGCCTGTGGCTCATCAAGTAGGGCACTGGCTCCATACACCGAAGGTGGAGGGTTCAAACCCAGCCTCGGCCGATTTGCAAAACAGAAAAATAGCTGGGAGTTGTGGCGGGCGCCTGTAGTCCCAGCTACTCCGGAGGCTGAGACAAGAGAATCGCCTAAGCCCAAGAGCTGGAGGTTGCTGTGAGCTGTGTGCCACGGCACTCTACCAAGGACAATAAAGTGAGACTCTGTCTCTACAAAAAACAAAACAAACAAACAAAAAAATCACGGAGGAAGACAGATAAATTTGACCATAAACAAATGTAAAGTTACAGCTACTGTGGAAGAGAGACAGTATTGTAAGAATATCCTATTACACAAAGGAGGTTAGGGGTCTTCCTGAGTAATGTTAGAGCTGAGATTGTAAAGTTGTGAAGAATGGAATGAGAAAGTGTACACAGAGTATCAGACGTAAGAGGCAGAGGTGAGCAGTTGGCTGCACCGTAATCTACTCTAAGATGTTATGGGGAAGGTTTAAGAAGAGGTAAGGATTCTACTCTCCTCCAAACCCAGCAGTTTACATAGAAAGCTGTCCTGGGAGTCTCTCCAGAGTAACCACGCCACCAGCAAAGTTTTATGGACACAAACTTATTTGAGAGGCATTGTTCTGGTCTTACTTTGTACAGATCAGGAAATGAGGCCAGGTGAAGTGGGATATACCTTGAAATCAACAATGGGGCTGTGGCTGATTCCACATGGGTCCTGGATCTCTTCACAGCCTGACACTGCTGCTCCTTGAACATGTCAGAACTGCTCCTGCCTCTGGGTCTTTGCACTTGCTTTCCTTCACCCAGGAAGTGCTCCCCCAGATACTCCCTTACTTCTCCCAGGTCACCCTATCTAAACTACCCCACCCTGCCATTGCTCTGTCCCCACTATTCTTTACTCACTCTCACAGCATTTCCCACTGCTGGAGGCTGCATCACACCCTCTTGCTGCAAAACATCAACCCCATTGGACTGTGGACTGTGATTTTTCACGCTGCCTCCCCAGTGTCTCACATGTGATGGGTGTGATAGGCAGAATAATGGCCTCCTGAAGATCTTCATATCCTAATGCCTGGAACCTCTGAATATATTATGTGGCAAAGGAGAATTAAAATAGGAGAAGGAACTGAGGTTGTTAATCAGCTGAACTTAAAATGGAGAGGTTATCCCAGGAGATCTATGGGGGCTCATTTGTAATCACAATGATCTTTAAATGTGGAAGAATGATACAGAATATCAGAGTGACACTCAATGTGAGACTCAAGTGGCCATGGCTGGCTTTGAATATGAAAGGGAAATGGATGTGGGCAGCCACCTAGAAGCTGGAAAAGACAAGAAAACAGTTTCTTTTCTAGAGCCTCCAGAAGGCATGCAGCCTTGCCCAGTGACACCCATTTTGGATTTCAGACATCCAGACCTCTAAGATAATAAATAAATGTCTGCTTTAAGCCACTGATTTTGTGGTAATTTGTTGCAGCACTAATAGGGAACCAATCCAGAGAGTTACCAGCCTGAGTGTGACTGGATAAAGGAAGGAGTGAATGCAGAGGTTAATGCCACCCTCACCTTAGAAGATGAAAAAGCAAAGGACCAGGAAGGACAGGAGTGACACTGATAGCCCTCAGTTGTTTGATGAGGTGAAAGTTGGGAAAGGGTTTAAAATGTCCAAGAAAAGATTACGCAAAGGTCAGATCTCAAACCTACCTCTGACCCTGGGCTTTGCCCTGTTCAAACCCCTTCCATGCCTTCCCACCCCTGGGATAAAGTCCAAGCTCCTTGGCCCTTTAGGCCAGCCCTGTCCAAAATAACTTTCTACGGTGATAGAAACATTCTTTGTCTGTGCTGTCCAATGCAGTAGCCATTGAGCACTTGAAATGTGTGGCCAGTGTCACTGAGAAAGTGAAATTTCCATTTAATTTCATTTTAATTTAAATTTAACCACCTGTGTCCAGTGTCTACCATTCTGCATAGCAAGACTGCAAGGACTGTGCCCACTTTTCACCTAAAGCCCCTTTCCAAAGGCAGCAATGCTCTTCTGACTGCCTCAGGCTAGTTCTCACTTCCTGGCCTTTGCCCATGCTGTGGGCACTGTCCCATTCTCTGCCCTGCTACCCTAACACTCACTTAGTTCTCTTATTAAAAGTGGTGGAAGCCTGGCTCAGCGCCTGTGGCTTAAGCAGCTAAGGCGCCAGCCACGTACACCTGAGCTGGCGGGTTCAAATCCAGCCTGGGCCCGCCAAACAACAATGTCGGCTGCAACCAAAAAATGGCCAGGCGTTGTGGCGGGCGCCTGTAGTCACAGCTACTTGGGAGGCGGAGGCAGGAGACTCGCTTAAGCCCAGGAATGGAGGTTGCTGTGAGCTATGATGCCACAGCACTCTATCCAGGGTGACAGCTTGAGGCTTTGTCTCAAAAACAAAAGTGGTGGAGGCTTGAAGGGGATGCAGGGTTTGGGTGGCTTGATTAAATCCCCTGGATACCCCTGTATCCCAGTCTACTTCCTAAAATGAGTGAAGTAAAACCATGCTAATGAAGATATATAGCTACTTCTGAAAACCCTGGAGAAAAGCTGATATCCCTAGCCAGGGGGCACTGAGACTTCAAGAAAGTGGCATACCTCGTGAGCATGCAGGCTTCTATCCTACAACACACAGAGGCACATCAGAGACACAGGAAAGGCTCAGCAGGTCAGAAAAAGTTGAGAGGCAGCGCTGCTGGTCAGATTCCCAATTTCCTTGCAAACTCCCATTCTTGCCAGCACAAAGATGAGAGGCCAGAGAGAAGAGACAAAGAGGTCCTTCCCTGCCAGACCTCTGAGAGACAACCCATCATTATTCTCCAGATCTCAGGGCAGGGCAGGAACCTTAAGACAGCTCATAGACCTGCCACTCATACAGAGGAAGCAAAAGCTCAACGTAAGACAGAAAGCTGGAAGCTTCTCGGAGTTTGGGAAGACTCCTGAGTAGAAGAGGCAGCCGCTGCACACTAAGTCATCTTTATTAAACTCATCTCTATGTGTTTGAGTGTATGCATGTGCGCACGTGCACACAAGCACATACTTCAAGCCTGGGGCACCACCCCATAGAGCTGGTGGGGAAGTAACTTTTGCTTCTCGTTGCAACTGTAGATCCATCTGGGACGGACGAATGCCAGGGAGGGGTTTTCCATCAGGGCCTGCAGGGGAGGGTGGGAGTCCATGTGGGAATGTGTGAGAGGAAGGAACAGAGGGGATTCAACATTGGGTGGGAGTCTCCCTTTCTCTGCCCCTCTGGGACTAACCTCCTCAAAGCTGGGATCCCACTCCTGTGCTGTGATCACAAACTGGACCCGGTCACTCATATAGTCCTCTAGCTCCCTAGTGAAAAGAGAAGAGGCAGAGGGCACATCACGGAATCGGCATCCCCTGTCTTGACTTTCTTCTCCCCAATCATTCTCAGTGGCTGTCCTCTCTATCCCCACCTATGCCCCCTCTAGGCTGCCCGTGAGCCTCCACTCTCTCATGTGGCTCTTGTCACAATGACAGTGGCTCCCACAGTAGCTAATCCTGGTAAAGGCCCTTTCAGAAGTGGGGTGGGGGCTCAACGCCTATAGCTCAGTGAGTAGGGTGCCGGCCACAATCGCCAAAGCTGGTGGGTTCTGGCCCGGCCCGAGCCTGCTAAACAATGACAACTGCAACCAAAAAATATCCAGGCATTGTGTGGGCGCCCATAGTCCCAGCTACTCAGGAGGCTGAGGCAAGAGAATCACTTAAGGCCAAGAGTTTGAGGTTGCTGTGAGCTGTGATGCCACTGCACTCTACTGAGAGCAACATTGTGAGACTCTGTCTCAAAAAAAAAAAAAGTAGGATGGGTATCCTCACTTTTGAGAAGAGGAAACCAAGGAGAAGCAATGTGACCAGGGCTGTCCCGCACAGTGGGTGGGGCAGACATTTGGACCTGACAACCTGTGCCCACCTCCTGGATATGTCCCTTCCCCACCCTTCCAATGGCCTTCTTACCCATAACCCCCACCCCTCCCACCAGGCCCCTAAGCCCTTCCCTGGGCCCATCACCCCTTCTTTACCCTCCTCCCCCCACAGACTGACCCATTGAAGGCTGTGACATAGCGGATGAGCTTCCGCCGCTCATCCCCAGGGAACTCCCCATATAGGAAGAAGTGCTTGCCCTGGAAGAAGTCTGCAGGAGAGAAGGTGCAGAAGGACAGCGTGAGGCCCCTGGAGTTCCAAGGCACCAGCCAGGAGATGACTATGTACATGTGGGCGGGAAACTGATGGCAAACAGCAGCTCCCAGACCAGAAGGTCTGTTTGTTTGTCTGCATTAACAGTAGAAGATACAATTATTATTGTGACCTGCTTCTGACAGATGGGCTGGTCAGGGCTCTTGATAAACCTGGTCAGGGCTGGAAACTTCAGCATCTGCACCTACTTCTTCACCTGTTGCTCTCATTCTTTTCAGAAAGTGCTTTTATTGCTCTGACCTTCAAGGTGCCTCTTTGTTCTTTCCATTTTAATGTGACTTTCCAGGCCATCAATCTGCTGATGCCATTTCTGGCTTTGGAGGATCGAAGTACTTTCCTGCCCATCACTCAAGAAGTAGAGGGTGGGGCAGCGCCTGTGGCTCAGTGAGTTGGGCACCGTCCCCATATACCAAGGGTGGCAGGTTCAAACCCGGCCCCAGCCAAACTGCAACCAAAAAATAGCCAGGTGTTGTGGCGGGCGCCTGTAGTCCCAGCTACTTGGGAGGCAGAGGCAAGAGCATCACCTAAGCCTAAGAGCTGGAGGTTGCTGTGAGCTGTGGCACCACGGAATTCTACCGAGGGCGACAAAGTGAGACTCTGTCTCTAAAGAAAAAAAAAAAAAAGAAGAACAGGGTGGAAAAAGCTCTTCCAGTGGCCCTGAACCTCACCTCCAAGCAGACTCCGACTGCCTTTCTTCTGCTCCCTTCATTCTTGAAGAAACTCCATTCCCATGTCCCCCATCCCACCACCCTTGCATAGTTTTCCCATTTCCTTTCTTTCTTATTCTCTTAGATTGGAAATGAAAACCCACACACAATGTGAGCAGACAGCACCGTATCCAGGGTGATGATCAATGCTAAAGTGAACACTGGTGAGCCCACCACCAAGGTCCTGACGGAGAACACTGCCCATGTCGTCTAGGGTGCCGGCCTCAAATTAGGCCAGATAAACTGACCCTAGGGGTGAAGCATTGGCCTGAGGGTGCCTCACAGCTGTAGTGGAACCCCAAGGCGGGGATGAATCACACCTGGCTGTAGAGGCATGGTCAGAGCAAGAAATTAAGAAGAGACAAAAAGGGTGGAGCCTGTGGTTCAGTGAGTAGAGTGCCTGCCCCATATATTGAGGGTGGCAGGTTCGAACCCGGCCCCGGCCAAACTGCAACAAAAAAATAGCTGGATGTTGTGACAGGCGCCTGTAGTCCCAGCTACTTGGGAGGCTGAGACAAGAGAATTGCCTAAGCCCAAGAGCTGGAAATTGTTGTGAGCTGTGACGCCACGACCCTCTACCAAGGGCGACAAAGACAGACTCTGTCTCTAAAAAGAAAAAAAAAAAAAGAAAAGAAAAAAGAAGGGATTAAAAGGGAAGAACAGAGAAGATGCTGAAGAGAAGAGGAACAAGCCAAGAACACGGAAGTGGCCGAGGCAGGGAGTGCGTGGGTGAAGAAGAGGGAGACAAGTCATGGGGACTGCAATGACCCCCTGGGGCAAGTCACAAATGAAGGCAAAATCCCAGTTCAGCAGGGATGGAGCGATTTTCAACCTGGGAGCTCGGGAACTGGCAGGTCAGGAGATGCTGGGTGATCCTCATTATCTGTGTTCTCATCCGTGGAGCCTGCGTACGGGTCCTCACCATTCTCTGCTTGGCCAGGGGGCTGCCTCTGTTCCCTCCGCTCGGCTACCCTAGGGGAGCCGGGAGAGGTGAGCGACTCCCCCTGCGCCCAAGGCTGCACCACCCTAATCTCAGCCCCAACCCTACCTCCTCAGCTCATCCTCAGTGTCCTCAGAATCTTCTGCTCCATTGTTCTGTCCTTCTGCAAGGAGATGCTCAGTCAACACAGGGCACAACCCTACCTCCCAGTATGACACCTGTGCATAGAGCCAGCATCCTAACTGCCAACCTCGGACGTCCTTCAGATCCAGGTATCCTGATCCCAGCCACCACTTTCTTCTGCTCCACTTGTCTGGATCCAGTCACTACCTCCATCAGACCCAGAAATCTAGGCTTTGAGCCCCTTCCCCCTTTAGCCATGGGAGTCTGGAGGTCCCTAGCCCCTCCTCCCTCAGACCCAGGGGTCCAGGTCCCCTCAGTCCTTCCTCCCTCAGACCCAGGGGTCCAGGTCCCCCAGCCTCCTACCTCAGACCCAGGGGTCCAGGTGCCCTCAGTCCTTCCTCCCTCAGACCCAGGGGTCCAGGTCCCCCAGCCTCCTCCCTCAGACCCAGGGGTCCAGGTCCCCCAGCCTCCTCCCTCAGACCCAGTGGTCTAGGCCTCTCAGCCCTTCCTTCCTCAGACCCAGGGGTCCAGGTGCCCTAGCCCTTCTTCCTTCAGACCCAGGGGTCCAGGCCCCCAGTCATTCCTCCCTCAGACCCAGGATTCCAGGCCCCAGCCCTCCTCCCTCAGATTCTATTTTTTCTTTTTTTTTTTTTGTACAGACAGAGTCTCACTTTATCGCCCTTGGTAAAGTGACATGGTGTCACAGCTCACGGCAACCTCCAACTCCTGGGCTTAGGCGATTCTCTTGCCTCAGCCTCCCGAGTAGCTGAGACTACAGGCACCCGACACAATGCCCAGCTATTTTCTTGTTGTTGTAGTTTGGCCGGGCCGGGTTCGAACCCACCACCCTTGGTATATGGGGCCGGCGCCCTACCCACTGAGCCACAGGCGCCGCCTCTCCCTCAGATTCTGACCTGACTGCTCCCCCTCAGTGTCAGTCTCTTCCTGGGGCCTGGGCGAGCCTGCCTTGGTCTCTTTGGGGCTTGGAGGTTTCTGGGGCGAGCTGGGTCTAGCTGTCTGAGGAGGCTTGGTTTTGGCCTGGGGGCGCTGAGGAGGAAGAGTCAGTTGATGAGAAGGCAGTCAGTGGGTGAGTGAGGGGGACTGCAAGAGGCAGGAGTAAAGAATTTGGGACACCACAGCAGATCCCTCACCCCCCATCCCCTCCCCTAACCAGATGGGGGCATCAGACCTTTCGGGGAAACTTGGGGGCTTCATCCCCGCTGCTGCTGCTGTGAGAGCCCCCCTCATCCTCACTGCTTGAGCCCAGCCCTGCCATGAGGTACCTAGGGGAAGAATCAGGCCTCAGATAAACAGGATACCAAGTCCTCTGAGGACCTGGGGAGAGTATTCAGGAAGCAACAGCCACAGGCGTTTACTACTCACTCAGGATGGGAATGATGGTCTCTCCTCTAACCTGCCCACCTCCCAGTTCAGGAAGGCCCCGACAAAGCCCATCCAGCCCAGCCACCCACATGGAAACCTAAGCACACCCTCTCTTCCCTCCCTCTTAGGGAAGAAATGTTCCATTTCAGAAAGGAAAGAAAAAATCAGAAACAACTCTCCCCTTTGAGAATCAAAGGCAGTTTCTCATTAGGAGAATGCCTACCAGTTAAGGGAAAATTCTCAAAAGCAAATACATTTTTTTTTTTTTTTTTGAAACAGAGCCTCAAGCTGTCACCCTGGATAGAGTGCAATGGCATCACAGCTCACAGCAACCTCCAATTCCTGGGCTCAAGCAAGTCTCTTGCCTCCGCCTCCCAAGTAGCTGGGACTAGAGGCGCCCGCCACAATGCCCAGCCGTAGGTTTTTTTTTTTTTTTTTTTTTTGGTTGCAGACATCATTGTTGTTTGGCGGGCCCTGGGCTGGATTTGAACCCGCCAGCTTGGGTGTACGTGACTGGCGCCTTAGCCCGTTGAGCCACAGGCGCCGAGCCAGCAAATACATTTTAAAGACTTCCACATTATATTCATGACTCTTTAAGCCACTAAAACTCTAGGGAAATTTTCCTAGCTCTAGTCACATCATCAGTAGCTAACACATGGGACTTCCTACGATCTAGGCACTGTTATAAGTACTCAACAAATGTGAGTCAATGAATCCTGATGTAGGTACTATTTTAAGTCCCATTTTACAGGTGAGGAAGCTAAGGCACAGAGAAATTATTTGCTCCAAACCACAGGGCAGAGTATATGGAAGGAGCAGATCAATGTGTTGGTTTTACTTTCCTGAGACAAATGCATTAAGATCCCCTTCCATGTGGTTTGGTTGTTTCAAAGCTGGTGAAACATTTAAGGTAAGTCACACTCATTGTGAAATGGTAGCTCATGGCAAATTCAGAGGATTTAAAGTGTAGCGATTGATTAAGAGTCAAAGGGTTGTGATCCTTGAGCATTAAAAAAAAAATTAACTAAAGAAAAAAAAAAAACAGTCTGGGCACAGTCGCTCACACCTATAATCCCAATATTTTGGGAGGCTGAGGCAGGAGGATCACTTGAGGTTAGGAGTTTGAGACTAGCTGAGACCCCATCTCTAAAAAAAGAAAAAAACTTAAAAATTGCCCAAGTGTGGTGGTGCATGCCTGTAGTCCCAGCTACTTGAAAGGCTAAGGCTGGAGGATTATTTGAGGTTGCTGTGAGGTAGGTTGATGCCACAGCACTCTATCCTGGGCAACAGAGACTCTGTCTCAAAAAAAACAAAGTTGTAAATCCAAATGTTGTTTGTTTTGTTGCCTTTTCTTCTATGGGCTCCTTGAGATCTCTCAGGCAGAGATAATACACCACATCTAGTTGGACAGAGAGATAATAAACCAAATCTGGCTCATGCCTATAATCCCAGCACTCTGGGAAGCTGAGGTGAGTGGAATGCCTAAGGTCAGGAGTTTGAGCAAAAGTGAGGCCCTGTTTCTACTAAAAATAGAAAAACTAGCCATGCAGGGTGGCAGGCACCTGTAGTCACCTTGGGAGACTGAGGCAAGGGGATTGCTTAAGCCCAAGAGTTTGAGATAGCTGTGAACTAGGACACCACGGCACTTTACCCAGGGCACAGAGTGAAACTCTGTCTCAAACAACAACAACAAAAATTTAGTTCCTTCTCCCGTGACTATATCACCAATCCATCCCTTCTTTCCACCCATGAGACCCCAGACTGCTCTGGGATCCCCAACTTCAGACTCCCCTTGATACTCCATCCCTCCCAACAGACCTTGCTCCTATCCCCACAACCCTCTGTGGCTCTCCCCCGCCTGCTCAAAGGAGAGGCGCTTGGAGCTAGATGGGTATCAGAATTTTGAATTTTTCAGATTTCTGAGAAGGAAGTGGGGAGCACATGGTGTTACATGACACCTCCAATGTAGTCTAGGGGAACACCCAGTAATCAAACCATTAGTATTTCAGTGATAGATACCATGACACACTTAAGGGGATAAATAAAGTCAATAAATAGCCTCACATTAGTTCAAGATGACAATGTAGCCATGTTTGTGCTACCTAGAGAACTTTCTGCTTCCAGAGATGTTTGGATTCTCAAACAATAGATGAAAGGTCTATGGAGTGGGATAGCCCAGCATGTTGGCTAGGCATCAGCAGCTCTTACTGAGCTGGCCCCACACACCTTTCAGCCTCACTTTCTCCCCACCGCAGATCATCTCTCAAACATGCCAAGTGAATCTGAGTGTGAATTCTGAGCACACACAGGCCACAGAAGATGATTCAAATCTCCCCTCCCACCCACGGGCCTCAGATCTGATCCTGTGCTGACCTGGCTCAAAAGCCTCCCATGGCTCCTACTGCCCCAGCCTCATTTTCCTGTCATTTCCTGCCTCACCCTGTAAGCTCAGCCCCACCTGCAACTCCTCTGGGCAGACACCAGGCTGTGACAGCTGTCTCTTCTGCTCAGTATGCTCTCAGGCTCTGTTCAGCCTGGCAAACCTCCTCTCATCCTTGAAGACCCCTCTCATGCTGTGGGCCTCCCCCAGGGCCCTCTACCACTGTTATAACAAGTTTGACTCCCTCATCAAAGTGAAGGCTCTTCAAGGGCAGGGCTCAACATCTGGATCCCTAGCACTGCGCAGTCCAGCCAGGTGCTAAGTGGAGGGTTCCAGGACTTGTTTCGAATGAATGTGAGTGGGCCTGAGCACTCATTCTCCCACTCCTGGGCCTTCATACCTGCTGTTACTCCTGCCTGTAATGTCCCTTTCCTTCTCCAAAAAAGCAGACTTCACAGAGCCCTCCATGACCCTCCCAGCCAAGTCCTCTTTCCCTCAGCTGGTGTCCCTAGCCTCTGCTCTCCTCTTCTCAAGAGTTTGCGGATGCTGGGCTGGAACTCCCATGCTCTCTGGTAGCAGGCTCCCAGTCCACTTTCTCTCCAGATTCCTGGGATTGCCCAGCACAGGATGAGGGGAAGGGCTGGGGGAGGGTGTGAGCATGAGCACTCATCACACCTGGGCACGCAGGGAGATCTCACCTCCTGGAGGGCAGCCGCCGCCGCATGCGGTGACAATCCAGCACCCACTCCTTACGCACAATGCGGCCTCCAAGGCCGAGGACTTGGCTGTACTTGGGAGTATTGGCAAAGGCACAGCTGGTGGGGGGCAGAATTGAGGAGTATCTGTTAGCTGTGGTCTCAGGGGCAATGGGGAAAGAGAGAGAAGGGAAGACAGACAGAGAGGGAGAAAGAGATGAGTGAGAGAGAGACAATGAGATCAATATGAGAGAAACAGAAAAAGGTGGAAGAGTGAGGGACAGAGGCAGAAATCAGAGAGAAAAAGAGGTAGCTACAGAGAGGCAAGGAGAGAGCACAACATAAAGGATGCAGATAGATGGCTCGGCGCCTATGGCTCAACGGGCTAAGGCACCAGCCACGTACACCTGAGCTGGTGGGTTCGAATCCAGCCCAGGCCCACACCACAAAATGGCAGGGCATTGTGGCAGGCGCCTATAGTCCCAGCTACTTGGGAGGCAGAGGCAAGAGACTCGCTTGAGCCCAGGAATTGGAGGTTACTGTGAGCTGTGTCACTCTACCCAGGGTGACAGCTTGAGGCTCTGTCTCGAAAAAAAAAAAAAAGGATGCAGATAGAAAGCAAGATAGAAGAGACAGAGGAGATGGGGTATAAATAGCAGGAGCAATAGAGAGGAGGGCACAGGCCTACATGAGGTGCGTGCTGTCCGGGGTCCAGTCTGGCCGATACTTGGCCCCCAGCTCTAGGGCCTTGTCCCGGAGCTCTGAGCGGAAGGGGTTCTGGAAGCCACTCAGCACCACCACCACACCCTGAAGGATCTTCCCCAGCTCTTGCGAGCCAGCTCGATGTCCTCTCGGTTCAGTGCCTTCTTCCCGGGGTTTCCCTAGCATTGTCCCCTGTGCTGGGGCAGAGACTGGAGCTGTGGCTGAAGTACGGGTGGGAACTGGCACTGGGAAAGCCAAAGAGGAGACACTCAGCACCCTCTAGCCTCCTCTTTCCTCAAACCCAGGAGTCTAGACCCCACCTCTCCTCCCTCAGACCCAGGAGTCCAGGCCATAAGCCTTCCTCCCACAGACCCAGGAGTCAAAGGCCCACCCCTTCTCCCTCAGACCCAGAAGTCTAGGCCCCCATCCCTCCTCCTTTAGGACATAAGAGCATAGATCCCCATGGGAATAAGGGATCTCATTTGCTCACATTTGGGTCTCTTGATGGCAGGTGGTAAGAGTGGGACCGTCGGTCTGCTGGGGATCTTCCTTTCTTCCTGGCCCAAATCCAGCTTCCTCTTCCCTTTGGGAGACTCCTGAGGCTGAGAGGGTAGGACAGGGTGAGGCCTCCAGATTCTCTCCTCCTCTACCCACTAAACTGTGACAATCTCACCTTAGAGGTGCCGCTCACAGCCCTGGAAACTGGAGAGGCTGAGGAGATGGCACTAGAGGCCTGGAGCGTCGCGGCTGCATAGCTGGGTCCTGCTGGGTCACTAGCTGTGGCTACAAAGGGAGAAAATGGATCCAGGATGAGAGGGCTGGCCCCTAAGCCCCTTCCACTCCTATTTACAGGGCTGTTATTCCCCAAACCCAGCAGTGATCCAGGAGTCCAGGTCCCCCAGCCCCTCAGACCCAGGAGTCTGGGTCTCAACTCTGCACTCACTCAGGACTCAGGTTTTCCAGTCACCTGGGGATGTCTTGTTGATCCGGCTGAAGAAAAGAGACCCTGGTCTTAGGGAGTTGGTGCTCTCGTCCTCCTCCTTTACACGGAATTGGCCGAGCTTGGTCACTGTCACTTTCTAAGGTCCCACAAGGTCAGTGCCCATGGGTAGGCCACTGGCAGGTGGGGGTGAAGGGGCAAGGAGAAGGCTCTGGGGGGTGGCAGGTAGATCTTACCTGGGATGGGGCCTCTGCCTCATCTTTGTCTGGGGGGCTGTGAAACCGAACAAAACTCAGCCCATAGGAGGAGTCCTGGAAAAGGAGGGGTGGGAGTTAGGGCCACAAGACCCTTTCACTTAGGGAAACGCCTTTCTGGCTCTTTCCCTCTCTCATGGACACCTATGTCTAAGGAGGTGCCCTGATAATGACAACTATACTATTAAGCTATCACTACTGAGCCCTAATTCTGAGTCAGGCTCAGCTTTAAGCCATTACGTGCAGTAGCTGCTTTAGTCCTCACTACAACTGGCAAAGTAAGCTGGATGTCCAAGCCAATTTACTCCCCCATGCCCAAATTCCTGCTTGTGGACAGGGAGGGAGTGCTGTGTGCCACTTCCAGAACAAAGAAGTTCTGCAGGCTCTTTCCCCTCCACTGCTGGCTGAATGCAGAGCCAGAAAATGGGAAAAGCCGGGGTCCCTGGATGATCTCATGAAGCTGACAGGTTAAATACCCCTCAGGACAATTACCTTAGTAAGAAGTATATCTCTATTATGTGACAATAGATACTCATGTTTCACTGTTACCACAGCAACCCAAAACGGATCAGAAAACAGAGGCCCAGACAGGGTAGGTCACTTAACTATGATTGCACAGCTACAAGTGGTATAACCAGAATTTCAACCACCCCTATTGGACCACTTCTCTGACAAGTAGACTGCCCCCTCCTCTAAATCCCTCTGACATGCTACCATTCACCCTTCCTAGATTCCCTGCAGGAAATGAAGATTCTCATTTTAAGGTAGATCCCAAACCCATTACAGGAACAAGGGACCCAGCTTCCGTATAATCTTCCATATAATCCCAGCTGTCTACTCCTTCCAGCCCACTGGGACCCAGTATTGGCACCTCAGTTCCCTCCTTGCCCAGGACCAAGGACTCCACACTCCAGCTTCCCCCTTGGTACCTTGCTGTAGGGCTGACTGCAAACAATTTTGACACGGTCCCAGCGCTTCTCAGCTGCTGCCCGGACCAACTTGTCAGGACCAAACATACGAACACGGTTGGGGTTGGAGCCACTGCGGCTCTCGGAAGGGGACATGAAAGATGAGGTGACCAGAAGGACCTGGGTAGGAGAAGGCATGGTGAATGAGAACCAGGGCAGGCTGTTTCAGAGAATGCTTCCTAGGTGTTGGGGAGATGGGCAGAGGGCCCAAGTAGGGGCCCAAGTAGGGAATCACTAGAATCCAGCTCTGGGCTGGACATCTCTAGCCCCTTCCCTTGTTTTGGGCTTCCAGTCAGGCCTGCCCTAACACAGGCCCTAGAAGGATCTTTCCAACCTCCAGAACTGAACAATCCTTCTCAAATTCTTCCACAAGTCTTCCATATTTGACAACACAAGGGGCTGCACTACCTAAGGAACTGTCCCAGCAGACTATTCAGTGACTGGCACAATATTCAAACACCTTTTGGAAACGCAAGGTGAGTCGGCAGAAAGGTAAAAGGAATTCTTGGAGACCAGAATCGAGAGAACAGAATCCAAAGATGCAAGGTTGCTGCACTATCCACTGAATCTCCACTCAAATCTATCCTCTACACTCAGTTCTGTGCTCTACAGGGAATGTGGCAACCTGCATGTCTGCTTTGTCATCTGCTCCTTTTCAGCTCCAAGAGGGGGAGCTAGAGAGAAGCTGCAGAGCTGCATGAGGTAGAAGGACGCTGCTTGTGCATTTGCAGATCCCGTGAGCATCACCCTGGGGACACTTCTGCTTGTGCACTGGTTCCCTCTTCAACAGCAGATGAATCCAATTTGCAGGTCCCAACATCTACAGCACCAGCCTCATCCAGCCCTTCTCCTGGAGTGAGAGCAGTACTCTCTCAGGGTTTGAGTTTCAGCTCCTGAAACTTAGAACTGAGTGTAGAGGGTGGGTTTGCGCTAAAGTCAGCAACTAGTACAGCTCCCTTGCATCTCTGGACTCTGTTCTCCCGATTCTGGCGTCCAGTAATTCCTTTTCCTTTCTGCTGACTCATTTGTATGTTTCCAAAAGGTGTTTGAATACTGATGATATATAACATCTATATTTCAAAAACTCCAACATAGGCCAGGCACAGTGGCTCACACTGTAATCCCAGGACTTTGGGAAGCCAAGGTGGGAGGGGCAATTGAGGCCAGAAGTTTGAGACCAGCTTGAGCAACATAGTAAGATCCCATCTCTATCAAAAAAATAACTTCAACCTCTTTACTTATTTTTCCCAACCCTACGAGTGGTTGCTCCCTGCCATTGCTTCTTAGTCATACCTTAGTCTTCTAGTAATGCCCAGTTACTAGCTCTTTATAATAAATTCTGTTGGCTGGACGTTGTGGCAGAGTGACAAAGTGAGATTCTGTCTCAAAAAAAAAAAAAATTAAATGAATAAATAAATAAATTCTGTTAAGATAACTTGTGCTGTCTCAGTCCTCTGGTAACTGGTAGTTTGCCATGATACTGATTCCAGGAGACACACAAGTTTTTTTTTTTTTTTAAACACTCCAATGCCAATTTATTTTTTAAAAGGGCTCTGCATTATCCTGTTTTGCTAAGATATATATTTTTTTTGAGACAGAGCCTCAAGCTGTCACCCTGGATAGAGTGCCGTGGCATCACAGCTCACAGCAACCTCCAATTCCTGGGCTCAAGCGAGTCTCCTGCCTCTGCCTCCCAAGTAGCTGGGAATACAGGCGCCCGCCACATCGCCCAGCCATTTTTTGGCTTCAGCCATCATTGTTGTTTGGCGGGCCGGGCTGGATTCACACCCGCTAGCTCAGGTGTATGTGGCTGGTGCCTTAGCCCATTGAGCCACAGGAACCGAGCCACAAGATTTTTTTTTTGAGACAGAGTCTGATTCTGTCACCATGGCTAGAGTGCTATGGTATTGGCCTAGCTCACAGCAACCTCAAACTTTTGGGCTGAGCCTCCTACCTCAGCCTCCTGAGTAGCTGGGACTACAGGAGCCCACCACAATGTCCGGCTAGTTTCTCTCTCTCTTTTTTTTTTTTTTGAGACAGAGTCTCACTTTGTAGCCCTTGGTAGAGTGAATGGCATCACAGCTCACAGCAACCTCAAACTCTTGGGCTTAAGCGATTCTCTTGCCTCAGCCTCCCAAGTAGCTGGGATTACAGGCACACACCACAACACCCAGCTATTTTTAGAGACAGGGGTCTCACTCTGGCTCAGGCTGGTCTTGAACCTGTGAGGTCAGGCAATCCACCCACCTCAGCATCCCAAAGTGCTAGGATTACAGGCATGAACCATTGCCCCTGGCCTTTTTTTTTTTTTTTTTGAGACAGAGCCTCAAGCTGTCACCCTGGATAGAGTGCTGTAGCATCACAGCTCACAGCAACCTCCAATTCCTGGGCTCAAGTGAGTCTCCTGCCTCCACCTCCCAAGTAGCTGGGACCACAGGCGCCCACCACAACGCCCGGCCATTTTTTGGTTGCAGCCGTCATTGTTGTTTGGCGGGCCCGGGCTGGATTCGAACCCACCAGCTCAGGTGTACATGGCTGGCGCCTTAGTCCGTTGAGCCACAGGCGCCGAGCCCCTTGCCTTTATTTTTTATTTTCTTTTATTTTTTAAAGAAAGAGTCTCGGCTTGGCGCCTGTGGCTCAACAGGCTAAGGAGCCAGCCACGTACACCTGAGCTGGCG
>CAUYRH010152638.1:0-13871 GCA_963574655.1 Perodicticus potto
TGAATGGATACAGTCCATTCATGGAATTGAGGCCTAGGAAATTCACAAGAAATTGACCTAGGCATAGGAAATGGGGGTTCCACATTTAGTCTTAAGTGTAAAGTGAAGGAGACACCAAGGCACAGGTGTCTCCTCAGCAGTTGTTCAGCCTTTTTGGCTATTGGAGCCTCTGGTGGGGGTTGGAGGTCCCCCTCCTTGCCTGTCATCCAGCCCGTTGGTTCTTCAGCTGGCTGCCGCAGCACCGACACCGCCAATTTTTAACCTTTTTTAATCTCACAACACACTTGAACCTATATAGTTAAGCTTCTGCGGCACACTTAAATTATGTTGATCAAAAGAAAAAAAGAGTAAAAAAAGAATATACTTATGCTTTAAACTTCTTTCAAATTAATGATCTTCAAAACTTTTTGCGGCACACCTAAGATCCTCTCACCGTGGCACAGTGGTTGAAAAATCATTGCTGTAGACCAGCGGTTCTCAACCTGTGGGTCGCGACCCCTTTGGGGGTCGAATGACCCTTTCCCAGGGTCGCCTAAGACCATCGTGCATATCAGATATTTACATTACGATTCCTAACAGTAGCAAAATTACAGTTATGAAGTAGCAATGAAAATAATTTTATGGGTGGGGGTCCCCACCGCATGAGGAACTGTATTAAAGGGTCGCGGCATTAGGAAGGTTGAGAACCACTGCTCTAGACTGACTGATCTTGAAAGCCTCATCATGGGGACTTGGCATTCCTGTACATGCCACAGCTTCTGTTTATGCACAGAGCAGGCTAGAGACCTCCGAGTAGCAACCCTTAACCAGTGACAGACAGGAGATGATGGCTAGCTCCCTCCGCTTACCTGTCCCTTGCTTGAGACGGCTCTGAGCCCTCCATGTGACAGAGAAGCCTTCCCTTGCTGGGGAGCATTTACACTGAGCTGTGAATAATAAAAAGCTATCCCTGGAGAATGTTCACAGCTGTGGCAACAAGTCGGCACAGACCCTAATGTGGTATTTGTTTTGGCATGTTCCAGAATCAGAGAAAGGGACGGCCAGTATAGTTGGGCCCTGCATAGCAGAAGCTGGAGTTCTAGAACCAGGGAGTCTGATAAAGTCCTTTTCTTCATCTTGTTTGCAGTTTGGCCTTGGGCAAGTTATTTAATCCTATGAGTCTTAGATTTCTCATCTTTAAAGGAGCTTAATAGCAGTACCCATATGACAGGTTTATAATGAAAATCAAATGAGCTCATGAATGTGAAGTGTTTATCGCAGTCCCTGGCCCAGAGTAGTTATTCTCTCATCTAGATTAGGTTTGTTTGCCTAATGTTCAATTTGCTATGGATTTTATGTCTTTTCAGGGTTATTGTCAGAAAGAGCCAAATAAAATCACACCCAGCTGAACCTTGGAACAGTGAAGTGCAAACCACTCCTGATAAACTCTGAGGAACCACAGCGAAGCTTTTTCTTCTTTTTTTAATAGAGACATTATCCAGATCTAGTCATAACTCTAGTTGCCCCCAGGATTTATCTCTTTGTCAGAAAATCTGGAAGCATGCCTTAAAATCTGGCAAAATGAGAGATAAGTGTATCCTCTGAGTAAGAACACAGCTCCTTTCCTGCAGCAGCGTCTGCTGGAAACTATCAAAACATAATCTGTCAAAATACATGAAGATTGTGGCTCGCCATAAACACTTTGGCCAATTTGTCCATCAAAGAAGATTAAAACCTTGCTGCAGACATATTATTGCAAAAAGCTGGAAGTGCTAATATGGTTCCACTGGAACACATGTAATTAATTACCTGATGAACCTTGACACATACATTGTGGGCTGCTCTGAAAGCCTGCTTCGGGACCATGCACTCTAATGGGATCTTATTATTACTGCGGGCGAGGTCCTGAGGCAGTTCTTACATTGAGGCCATCCCAAGTATTTTTGCCTCTTCAGCCCATGCTCAGCTTGTCAGGAAGCTACTGCAAAATTGCATATGCTAATTGCACACAGACAACTTTGTACGGTGATTCCAGAACTTATCTGCGAGAAGGAAAGAATCCAGGCAGGCTACTTTTAGCAGCGTATTATTGTAAATCCACAGTAAAAGCCACTGGACTTAATCATATGTCTGTTTGCTTACAATAAACAACAAAGACCAAGAAAATGTGTGTCACCTTCCCCATTGGTAGTGCTCTTTCCTCTAGAGCTTTCTGTCAGAGCAGTCTAATGAAATAATAGAAACTGCTTATTTTATTTATCTAGGACAAGTAATACTTTTCTTACCTCTAGTAAGTACTTAAAGCAATCAAATTCTTCTATATTAAATCAAGAGCTATTTAGTGACCATTTCTGTCTGCCATCATATACTAATTTTCTATAATTATGTGCTATTAAAAATGAAATGAAGAGATAGAGAAGGATTCAATTCCTAGGTCAGCCACTTATTCATTCTTTGACATTAATAATAGTAATAATGATAGTTAACATTTATGACAGCTTACCAGATCCCAGGCATTATTCTTAGCACTCAACCGATACCCGTTTCATTTAATATTCACAAAAAGCCTTTGGGGAGGAGATGTATTGTCATTATATCCTTTTTATAGTTCAGAAATAAAGGCTTAAAAGGTTAAGATACTTGTCCAAGGTCATACTCTTAATAGATGACCTGGCTGCATTTCAAACTTGGGCTGCCTGACCAGGAAGAATATGTATTCACAGCACATTTTGCCTCTTCTTGGGATGATTTCTTATCTATATTTGTCTTTCTCTCCTGGGTAACTAGGGAGTCCAAGGCTCTGCCCAGACTGTTTCCGGTCTCGGTGTGGGAAGGAGCAGAGTTGGCTCACAGCTGAGGACCTGAAGCACAGTGTCAGTGGGGCCAGGGCCGCAGGCCATGGGAGTGCCAGGCAGGACGCAGGGAGGTTTGACATGCCCAGTCCTGGTCAGGAGAGCCACAGTGAAGGGTGAGACTGGGTGCAGTGGCTCACACCTATAATCCTAGCACTCTGGGAGGCCTAGGTGGGAGGACTGCTTGAACGTAGGAGTTTGAGACCAGGCTGAGGAAAGCAAGACCTTGTTCTACTAAAAAATAGAAAAATTGGCTGGGTGTTGTGTCAGGCATCTGTAGTCCTAGCTACTCAAGAGGCCGAGACAGGAGGATCATGTGAGCTTAGGAGTTTGAGGTTGCTGTGAGTTAGGCTAAGGCTATGTCACGATAGCCTAGGTAGCAGGAAAAAAAAAATCATACAAAGTGAAGGGGTCAGCAACAGAGGACCTGTAAGACTGAGCAAGTGAGTTTGGGAGATAGACTGCCAGAGTCTGTGGGGACTCTAGCAATGGGAACTTAGCAGATGTCCAGAGAAAAAGATTCTGGTGGGGGTGGAGCTGCAAAGGCACCAAATGCATTCCTGCCACTGATGAACCAGAGGTGATAAGATTTCTCTAAGAGCAAGCGAAATAGTCTATGTGCAAAACAGTTTGCAAATTCTAAGGGGAGAATTTTTATTTTATTTTGTTTTTTTTTTGAGACAGAGCCTCAAGCTGTCACCCTGGATAGAGTGCTGTGGCATCATAGCTCACAGCAACCTCCAACTCCTGGGCTCAAACGAGTCTCCTGCCTCCGCCTCCCAAGTAGCTGGGACTACAGGGCGCCTGCAACAACACCCGGCCATTTTTTGGTTGCAGCTGTCATTGTTGTTTGGTGGGTCCAGGCTGGATTCGAACCCACCAGCTCATGTGTATGTGGCTGGTGCCTTAGCCGCTTGAGCCACAGGCACTGAGCCGGGAGAATTTTTATTACAGAGGTTTTTCTGTGTTCATGTACACACAATAAAGGAAATCTGTGCATCTGTGATTCTTTCTCAGTAGCCTCACATAGGACACCTCAGTTGGGTTTAGGTGGAAAGTAGAAAATTGGTTTGACAAAGAAAAAGAATAGGTAACTTTTCAGCTTTGTCACGTGTTCTGATGGTAGAATTTTCAAGTGTACTAAGACAATGAATACCACTGCAGTATGGTGCTCTAATGCCATGGATTCCAGGTGATAACAGGCGGTATATTGACAGGCTGAATGCAGGATTTATGGTGGTGGATTTTGTTTTGTAGCTGCTGATCAGTGTTGGTTTGTGGCAAAGGGAATCTTTGGGCTTGGTGAGTGCCATCCTCTATTATAGGAGGAAAGACATTAGAGAAGGGGGGCTGCACTGGATGCAATGTCAGTAGAGGAGACCTTGGGATGCCTCGTTAATACCCCCCAACAGCTGGGAGGGTGAGGCGGGTGGATTGCTTGACTTTAGGAGTTCAAGATCAGCTTGAGTAAGAGTCAGCCCCCATTACTACTAAAAGTAGAAAAACTAGGCTCAGCACCCATAGCACAGTGGTTATGGAGTTGGCCACATACACTGAGGCTGGTGCATTCGAACCTGGCCTGGGCCAAATAAACAACAATGGCAACTGCAACAAAAAAATAGCTGAGTGTTGTGGCGGGCGCCTACTTGGAGGTTGAGGTAAGAGAATCGCTTAAGCCCAAGAGTTGGAGGTTGCTGTGAGCTGTGACACCAAGCACTCTACAGAGGGTGGCATAGGGAGACTCTGTCTCAAAAAAAAAAAAAAAAACCGGAAAGAAAAACTAGGTGGGCATTGTGGTGGGCGCCTGTAGTCCCAGCTGCTGGGGAGGCTGAGGCAAGCAGATTGCTCAAGCCCAAGAGTATGAGGTTCCTGTGGGACTCTATCTATGGGGGCAGAGTGAGACTCTGTCTCAAAAAATAAATAAATAAATGAATGCCCTTTATCTGTTGAGTACAGGCTGGAGATAGGCAGGATGGGTCATGGGGTCACAGGACGCACGAATGGGTCTCTGTGCCACTCCCGCAGCCCAGACAACTGAAATTAGCCCCTGGGAAGGCAGCTGGTGTCAGGAGGCTGGTATGGGGAATGCACCCAACAGGGTGGTAGGGCTGGTGCCTGATCTGGCTGGCAGCAGAATCAAGACGGTGCTAGGCAGAGGCACAGCTGTTACCTGGCATGGAGGCCTGGCAAGCAGTGAACAGAACCGTGAGTAGAATGCAGGAGACACCGAGAAGCTGTGTAAAGTCATCTCTCTGCTGGGAGTACCCTTGGCTCCCACCGTGTACCATTTACTTCAGGTCGAATAGGAAATAGTCATTACAGCTCGTCTCTGGATCCTAATCTGAGAGGAGGGTTCCAGGAACAGTAGAAGAAATGAATAAACCTAGCCTCGGTTCGTGAAGGGAACATGAGTTAGAGGAAGCCTTACCTTATTCTAAGATGAATAGGAAGAAATCGGAGGAGCAATGAAAAGATTCTGAAGCAGAAACATGGAGAACACACTGTTCAGGATTTGGAGAAAAAGGATAGAGTTGAGAATAATGACAGCTAGCTTAGGGACAGAGTGTAGTGAGGCTTCTAAATAGGAGACCAGAGCAGAGAGGATGAGAATATACCCGTGGAGGGGGAGAAAGCTCGCCTCAGCTCTGGGAGAGCGGAACCTGTACATGGAAGTGGCTAATCTGTTTCTATTACTGAAAACGAAATTCAGACATAGCCTACTGATACTTTTAGACTTCAAATACTTCCAGAGCATTCATTCAGGGAGCAAATCAAGTGGCCTGCAAAGGGGATTGGGAGGATCATATTTCCCTCTGATAGCCTCTCAACAATATTAAAAATAGGGGTAGATGGGGAGAAGATTTGGCATAGGAGTCATACAAGAATTTTATTCTAGTAAAATTATATCTGTATATGAAACACATTTCATTTTCTGACAAAGTAAAATAGCTACCAAAAATCCACCCCAACCCCCCCAAAAGGCTCAAAAGTGCAGTCTAGCTGACCTAGAGATAGAGAACTCAGTGGGAAAATCAGTTTACAAAAGGGCTTGCACTAAGTACAAGTTGTACATAAATTAAATTTAAAGAATGATAAATATGGTTTCAAACCAAAGAAAAATATCAAGAACAAAATTTTGAAAGAATAAAATCTAATAATAAAATGGACAGGGTTGGTTATGTATGGTTATCCAAAGTACTCGACACATAAATATGTGTTTATAAATATTTGCTGAACGAGTATAAGACTATTGCCATACATGTAAAAGTAAGTAAGAAATGGGGATGGCTAGTACTTTAGAAGAAGCTAAATCATTTCCTTCTTTCACTGGGTAAATTAGAACATTCAGGAGAATAAAGTGGAATATTTTCCTTCTTTTATGCTTAAGAGATAATTTTTTTTGTTATTGCAAAGCAGAAGTCAAATTCATTATTTCCATGTAACTATGTATACAATGGGGCTTGGTAGATTCTCTGAGTAAGTAACTTTTATGTCCTACATTTAAGAAGTGATGGACATTCTGAGGGAAGACAGGTACCTTTACCGCCTACTAGCACCCTGATGTCAACAGGTCTAAAAGGACAAAGTGTCTCTCCTGGTTTCTGTTAGCTATGACATCTAACTCAAAAATGCCATATTCCTCTCTCACCTCCAAATTAGTGTGATTGACTGCATCTTAATTTTTCACTTTATTCTTTTGGTCTTACATGATTCATTGAATTAAATTAGCCTGTTTTTTTTTTTTTTTTTGTAGAGACAGAGTCTCACTTTATCGCCCTCGGTAGAGTGCCCTGGCGTCACACAGCTCACAGCAACCTCCAACTCCTGGGCTTAGGCGATTCTCTTGCCTCAGCCTCCTGAGTAGCTGGGACTACAGGCGCCCACCACGACACCCGGCTATTTTTCTGTTTTGCAGTTCAGCCAAGGCTGGGTTTGAACCCGCCGCCTTCGGTATATGGGGCTGGCTCCCTACTCGAAGAGCCACGGGCACCGCCCAGCCAGGTTTTTTTATTTATAGGGAACTGATTGCAATGATTCATAACCATGATTCTTTTAAGACGACTTAACAATGATTCACAGTGTTGGCTGTTACAGGTGTCAGTATCTGAAGCTCTCTGTCGAGCAGAGCTGTCTCTCCATATAGAAATAGAGTCTGCTTTAGGACTGGTGGGGGGAGACTTAGCTGAAGAATAGATAATGGTTTGTGTTATAAACAACACCAAAATTGTCTGATTCTAGCTTTGTTAGAGTGAGTAGAAAACTAGCAAGGATGGTTTGAACAGTTTGTCTCAGAAGCTCTGAAATGAATATCTGTTCTGGATTAGGGATGAAGACTAAGAACACGGGGCATTCCAAATAGATAGGCTTATTCTGAATTTGACCGATTAAAGAAGGAATTTATCACAAATCCTGGTGGTGGCTGTATTTTTATCCTTGACCTGATCATATATGTTAGGTCATCTTTTCGACAATAAGAGATTGTTCCCTAATGTGGGGCTGAAATCTAGAGAAAGTATGTATCTTAGTTTTGGGAAATAAGTTTCAGAAAGTATCAAGGGTGTGAATGATGTACTCCCTCCTGAATTTGACTTTGGCTCAGAATAAATGTGGCAATGGGTTGGGGATTTCCTGGGAAATTCTTGGCCCTGCTCTAAATGTGTCAGAGGCACACAGCCCTGTTCTTTGTCCTCTATTGTCTATTGTATCCACAGAACATTTAATTCTGTTAGAGGAATGCTAAAACTGGATTATTTTTCCTGTATGTGTTACCTATTTTGTGAATTATCAGGGATGAATTTTGAGAAGTATAAACGTGCTAGGAAATGCGGACTTGTTTAGTAGAAAGAACCTCAGACAACTATGGACTGGCTGCCCTCATTATCTGTACTACATATTGTGTTTCAAAGCAAAATGAAAATATTTTTATATTCATTTCTTTATTGTCAGTGCTTTTATTAAGTGAACATTTTTGACTTTGTATTACTATTGCTTAATAGGTCAAATAAGCACAAACATGTGAAACAAAATTATCCTTTAAAAAGATTTACAATGACAAGTTTATATCTGTGTAATTTTTTCAATAATTCCGATTTAGGCGGAGCCCAGTGTCTCATGCCTATAATCTTAGTACTTTGGGAGGCTGAGGTGAGTGGATACTTTGAGCTCATGAGTTTGAGACCAGCCTGAGCAAAAATGAGACCCTGTATCTACTAAAAATAGAAAAACTGAGGCTCACTTGAGTCCTAGAGTTGGAGATTGCTGTGAGCTATGATGCCATAGCACTCTACACAGGGTGACAGTTTAAGTCTCTATTTCAAAGAAAAAAAAAGATTTCTGATTTATTATGTTTTTTTAGAGACGAGTCTTACTTTGTCACCCTTGGTAAGTGCTGTGGCGTCACAGCTCACGGAAACCTCCAACTCTTGGGCTTAGATGATTCTCTTGATTCAGCCTCCCAAGTAGCTGGGACTACAGGCACCTGCCACAACGCCCGGCTAACAACACCCGGCTATTTTTTGATGCAGTTTGGCTGGGGCTGGGTTCGATCCTGCCACCCTTGACATATGGGGCCGGCGCTCTACTCACTGAACCATAGGAGCCGCACCTATTATATTT
Organism: Perodicticus potto; assembly: GCA_963574655.1. Lineage (NCBI taxonomy): Eukaryota > Metazoa > Chordata > Mammalia > Primates > Lorisidae > Perodicticus > Perodicticus potto. The sequence continues at coordinate 8,448 of CAUYRH010152638.1, forward strand.
TTAATGTTACTGTGATCTAAGTGTTTGCAGAATATTCTCACCCACATATATATACATACGTAAATATACATATATCTTTGAAATATCACTTGGTTTGATTCTGTTACATTAGCACCTAAAGGGGCTTAATTTATCTTTTTTTTTTTTTTTTTTTTTTTTTTTTGCAGTTTTTGGCCGGGGCTGGGTTTGAACCCGCCACCTCCGGCATATGGGGCCAGCGCCCTACTCACTGAGCCACAGGCGCCGCCCAATTTATCATGCATTCCTGCTCCTGCGCCGCCCAATTTATCATGCATTCCTGCTCCTACCCCGTGTAAATAGTTTATGCAATTGCAGGGCTGCTCCAGGGAAGAAGAATAGTAGTTAACTAGTCAATGTACTGGCTCATTCCTGGTGCTTCTGATGTGTAGTAGGGTGGTTGGTGGTGGGGTAAGGGTGGAAGGAACAAGCAGACTTAGATCAGAAAGGCAGGGCAGAGAGGAGTTAATGCAGGCAGGTTAGGAGGGAGTGGAGAAGAGTGGGTGGGGAGGATTTTTCAGTGGGGGAGGCTGAGATGAGAAAGCTCCCCAGGTATGTGTGATGCTGAGAGTTGGAGGGCTGGAGAATGGATTTTAAAAAGTGTTGTTGTGGGTGTGTATGGGATACCCTTTGGCTTTCCTACAGAGTCCTAATTAGGGTTGGAATGTCTCTGTTTAGGCTGCTCGGATGGAGCCTGCGTGGACACTGGGTGTGGGTGCCAGGTGCTGGCGATGTAGTGTTGGGCATGGCACACAAGCTCTCTGTGCTCATGGATCTTACACACTGGGAGGGGAGCTGGCAGGAATCAAAAAACCGCCAGAATATCAGTCGACAGTTCAAAATTTATTTGTTAAGCAGCTACAATGTACTAAGCAATATCTTAATTTCTTGCAATTCTGATCCATCAGTAAAACAAATAACATTATTCCTGCTGGTGGTGGCTTTATAATGTGCCAATCTATCTAAGCTGGAACTTTATTTCCCAGAATTTCCTTCCTAGTAAGCTGAGGGTTAGGGATGGCCACAAGAGGAATTTGCGTAAGCTCTGGAAGGCAAGGGCAGGCAGCTCCTTTTCCAGGGAGCTTCCAGAATTTCTTTTACCCTTTGTCCATACCCTTAGTAGTAGAAGCATCTACCCTCTTACCACTTAAGGTGGGCTGCTGGACTGCTGGGGGCGGCCTGCTGGTCCTCCTGGGACTCCCCCGGCTGCTGCTCTCAGGGCTAGTGTTGGTGTAGGGCAGCTCTTGGAAAAGGGACCAGCTTCTCCTGGAGGTTTCTTATAGTTGTGAGGCTGGAGTTGCTGAGAGGCAGGTTACAAACCTATGCAGTTGTCCTTGTCCTACTGGAATGGTTGACTTATGGTGACTTCAGGGAAAGCCCACAAAACCCTCTCGAACCACATGATGACCAGTCCCTACAACCCATCCTTTATTCTGTCACGCACAGCGATGCTGCTGCTCTGATTGAACCTTGGTGGATATGCTGCTGCCCTTGCGGAGTTTACATTCTACACAGATAATAGACATTTAATAAGTAAGTAAATTGTAAATATGGTTTAAAGTGAAAGGTGCTGGAGATAAAAATTACAGAAGGAGAGGTAAGGGGACTTAAGATGGGAGGCAGGGTGCCATGTTCACTGGAGTGGCTGCGATGGGCCTTACTGAGGAGGGAAGATTTGGGCACAGACCTGAAGGAAGTGAGTGGATAGCCCACTGGAGCACGCCAGGAGCTCCAAGGAGTCCTGTGTGGCTGGAAAGGAGAGAGCAAAGAGGAGAGCAGGGGTTGGTGGAACTGTGCCGAGGTCTGATCCGCACTGCGGGAGTTAGCAAACCAAGGCCTATGGGCCACATCCAGCCCCTTGGCCTGTTTTTTGCACATAAAGTTTTATCAGAACACAGCCACACTTGTGCATTTACATATCATGGGTGGCTGCTCTCAGACTATACCAGCAGAGTAGAATAGTTGCTGTAGCAAAGAAACTAATTTTATGGTTGGGGGTCACCACCACATGAGGAACTGTATTAAAGGGTCACGGCATTAGGAAGGTTGAGAACCACTGGTCTATACCCTTGGTAGTGGAAGCATCTGCCCTCTTACCTTTTAAGGTGATCTTCCTGGCTCTCTTTTCTCCCTTCCCGTGGCACAGAGGTTTCGACATCTATTTGCCTTGATCCTAAGCACTTGGCACCCTCAGGGGAATGTCAGAGGGGGTTTCAAGTGCTGTTGCAGCAATGGGACTATATTTCTACCCAGGGCTGTCCAGCCACGAAATGATTGCTGAGTTGTGTCCTGTTTCTCAGCCTTCGGAACCCCCATGTCCCTTTCAGTCGGTCCCCAAGTCTGGTGCTCTGGCCTCCTGTTGCTTCTGTCCATCTTCCTCCTTCTCCCCTGTATCATGTTGATAAATGAGATTCCCTGCTGCTGAAGTTAGCTGTAGCGTGTAATCAAGAAACCTATTGATACAGAATGCCTGGTGGCATTCTGTGCTGTATTTGTATCATGACATTATTCCAGGCTATTCATTTGGCAACTGTGCACTGTGATTTCTTTGTTTGGAAAGCACAAACAAGAATAACAATCTATTGAACTGTGCTTATTCAACAGGGAACAGACAGATATAATTGGTGCCAGAACTTACGAAAGTTACAGCAATCATTTATGAAACTAGCATAGTTATCAATAATTACAATTTATTAATCACCTACTTCTTGAAAGCCAAAAATTTGATTTAATATTTCTACAGATGCCAGGTATTTGGTTGAACAGTTCTACATTATATATGTAAAAATCAAGACGAAAACTGGCAGGCTAACAAGGTCTCAATCTTGGGGCTCGCTGTAGATCTCCAAATGAAAAGGGGTTTGTGTCCTCAGGAAGCAGACACCCAGGTACAATTAGAAGTGCAAGAAATTGCTTGTGGGAAACACTTGTGAAAGGTAAAGGGCGCGATCACAGAAGAGTTCGAGGGAAGCTTCAGACCATGCTGGGGATTTGAACTGGGAAAGGAGAAGGGGCAGGAAGGGAGACTTGTAGAAGAAGCTCATGTTGTAATGCAGCTCGGAGAAAGCCTCAGAGGCTGATGGAGAGATTTGGTGCAAATATTTTCAGTCGGAGGAGTCTTGGGTTGGACAGGAGTCTTCTACCTTTAGTAGTCCTGCTGAGCTCAGTCGCTGGCTGGGAGCAGACCAGGAGAAGGGTGGCCTCAAGGTGAATCCTGGCTGGATCCCAAAGATACAGCCCCTGAAGGCAGTCAGCTAACTACATTCCCTGCAGTAAGTTATCTCTAAAAGTATTTGAGCAGAGTCCCTCCACAGAGGCCACAGAAAGCCAGAGGAGGCCACGGAGGAGGAATTTGCTTTCAAAAATCAAGGTCCTTCTCTTCCACCTGATCATTTTTCAAGATCACATGGGGCATGAAATCTGAAGGTGCGTGTGAGATCATTCTGGGGGTTGTGTGTGGTTTAGCAGGAAGTCGTTCAGTCTGTTGTTTGGGGAAGGGTCACAGGTGGGCTGCTGGGGAGAGCAGGCACTGCGGCTCTCAGAACCATGTAAGTGCTTTCGGAGAGATCTAGATCCTCTGCCTTCTTGCCCGCTGGGGTCATGTGCTTTCTGTCCTCCACTCTCTCATTTGTCTCAGAAATGTCTTCTTCTTTACTGGATCTCGCCTCTCAAACCACGTACAAACATTTTCTTCTAAGAATCTCCTCTAGTGCTAAATTCTTCTCCAAGCACCGTCCTTTTATTCTGCACCTGTGAAGGGCAAGCACATGAATGCTCTCCTCTTCCTTTGCATCCATTCGTTCTTCAGGTCACCTTAATCTGACTTCGCTTTTACCTCTCAGGAGTTCAGTTTGCCAAGGGCACAAGTGGCTTCATGGAGCAAAGCCAGTAACCAGTTCTCTGTTCTTCCTGCGTGACCCTAGCGGCATCAAACACTGCGGAGACCTCCTTCTCTCTGGAACACTTGTTTTTCTAGAGGACTAATCTTTATCACATTCTCCTGGTTTCTTCCTATTTCACTCTGGCATCGCTCTCTTAATATCATTAGCTGACTCCTCTTTCTTAACCAAATCTAAACGTTGGACTTACTCTGTTTTATCTGTTTTCTTGCCCTAATTTTCCTTTCACTTCCTCCTGCTCTTTAAATTGCCATGCTTCTGGACTAGGGTTTCAATGAGTCCTTTTGGTACAGGACCAGAAGGATGAGAAGATTGAAGAACAAAATGAGAAAAAAAAAAAGAAAAAAAAGAAAAGAAAAAAAAAAGGAGGAAGGAGAGGGGGTGGGTAGAAGCAACTATTGACCAAAGGAAAAGAGGCACACAAAGAGGGAGATGGGAGCAATATAGGTGTACAGTAGGGTACTTTGACCCAACCTTAAGAGCCCCCAACCTCTGGGGGTACCAGGTTGAGTGATTAGGTCAGCAGCTCTTTGCCAGCCTGTTTGGACACAGTACCCCACCTCCACCAAGTGGGTAGGGAAGACAAAAATGCAAAAAATCAAATCAAAACAAGCAAACTGAAAACTTTACAGGATAAGATTGGGGGAACAAACAATTACTATGGGTGGAAACACTAGTAAAATTGATGTCTAATTGTTGAAAAAGGCAACAATGGAAAATTATATTTAAACTAGAAAAATGAAGAAATAAAAAAAGGAAAAGAAAAATCTTTAAGGAAAATGTTGAAATTAAAAACAAAACAACAATAATGAAAACAAACAAACAAACAAACAACAACAACAACAAAAAAACCACAAAACAAAACCAAAAAACAAAGCAGTAGTTATATCATGCTGGTCTTGTCTGGGCACGAGGTGATCTTCAGGGGTATGATATGTTAATCAAATGTTGATACAGCTGAACAAAATGGAGACCGGAGGCCTCTAATGATTTCTCAAACCCCACGGGGTGGAGACCTTAAACCTCCTCAGCCTGCTTAGAAGGCACTTTAAATTGCTAACTTGGGCTAAACAGAAGCTTTCCCAGGAAAGCACTTGTGGCTGGAATCACTCCTTAAGTGGCTCTCCACTTATCCAGTGTGCCAAAACCGTTCTCACCCTATGCCCCTGAGGGCTAAGGCTGCAAGGCGTCTCAGTCCCCGCCTTTAGGCTGCTCAGTCACTAGATTACTCGCTCCTGCCCGATGCTTGTTCTGCGACCCTGAGGCTGGAGCTTGCCAGGGGCAGTTCTCCTATGATGGCTCCGCACAGCCCACAACCAAACACTGCTAGCTCCATTTGGCTCAGTAGCTCAGTCTGCAGCCCCAGACAACACTCAAAGACCTCCACACTCTTGCCCCAGTTCTCCCAAGGCAGTTCAACTGAGTGCCAAGTCCAAAAGAAACCCAAACAGCTCACAGGTAAGGCCTTTCCAGTTTGCAATCTCACAGCTGCAGCCACAGCTGCCGG